>JAQGCH010002537.1:0-12427 GCA_034699485.1 Nanhermannia elegantula
CTCTCTCTCTCTCTCTGACTCTCTCTGTCTGTCTGTCTCTTTCTCTCTCTCTTTTCCATCATTGAATTTTTTTAGGCTTATTTGCCCTAAAGTCAAACGAAGTCTTTATTCAACTTTTCTATACTTTTTTTCAACTCAAAAAATTCGATTACATATCTATTCTCTCTGTAATAATTTTTTGTAAGCATTCTTGAGGACTCAAGTTTATTAATTCAATGCTTATACAAATTATTCTTTTGATTTGCCTCTATTTTTGTGTTTAATTTCGAGCGAATGGTTGAGAATTTAGTTAATGTTATGAAAGAGAATACTTTATTGGACTTACAAAAATTTAGCTCAAGGATCTCATCGATTTCTGCGAAGTACGAAAAGTTAATTTATTTTAAATCCGATTTCAAAAATGCAATTATTATGTTAGCAATAATTCATTTTTTGTAATTCTCGTTTTAAATTTTCAAAATTTTCTTCAAATTAATTTACATTTATATGTAAGCTATGCTTTATCTTAAGTAAAGTATAACAAAACTATTACCGAATTAATACCCTTAAAATAATTTATTTAATCAATACTTAAAACACAAATATAAGCTTACAAAATAACCCATACCTTGACTCATAACTTCAGGTTTAATATATCGATCAATACTTATAACAGTATTTATTGGCTTCCAATATAAGAATATAATCATTGCAATGAATATTAATATAAATAATGAAAAGAGTGAAATTATGAAATATATGCTGCAAACAAATTTCGATTTCAGTCGTAAATAAGAGGAAAACCTCGTTCTAAATGATAATTGAGTCTGAATTTGATGTACTTCTTGAAGAGAGTGTTGTTGTTGTGCTGGTGTGCCGTCATATGTTGATTGAGGTAATAAAACAGTTGGAGATGGAGTTAACTGAATAAAGGATAACATAAGATATCAAGTGAGAGCATAGGGTAGAATAAAACTATATAAAGCTATATTATAGTCCTTATATTGGTCTTCATCAACAAGTAATCATTTTATATCCATTTATTTTTTGGACAGAAACACAATTAATATTTCATTAAAGTAATGTTCACAGAATTAGACAGAAGCTTAGTATGAATTCTTTTTTTTGTATTACTCTTTATTATAATTTTTACTCATATGTGCAAATTTTTAAAATCATTTAATTTTCAAACTTAAAGTTTAATAAAAGACTGAGAATTTTCTAGTGTTGTATCTATTCCTGGAATAGGAATACAAATTGAAGACTGGAATAGGAATAGAAATAGAATAGAAATGAAATTAAGGTCTGGAATAAGAATAATAATAGGAATAGAAATTGAAGTCTGGAATAGGAAAACAAATTGATGCCTGGAATAGGAATATGAATAGAAATAGAATTTAGGAATAGATTCAACGCTAGAATTTTCTTACTCGTTACAATAGCTTAAAATTATACTAATTTTCTATCATAACTCTAACAAATAATATAATTTAAGTAGAAAAATATTGCAAACGTTATGAACTTTAGTAATTGAAAGAAAGTAATAATCAATGTTCATAAGGTAGGGTCCAGAGTAGTGATGGAAAAGAATAGAATTTCTAACTCCATTCCCATTTCATAATTTAAAACCTATACCTTTCATGGGTTTGGGAGTGAGGTTTCCTTCACTAGTTCAGACCACTATTACAGAAGCAATTCAGAAAATGAAAAGGTATACTTTGGTGCATTCAGTTTTTCTGGTGTTATTTTAATTCATAAATAGAAGATTTTACTTAAAATTGGAATAAAACCTTTTTATTTGCAAAATGTACTATTATTTCAAGTAATTGTATTATTTGTTTATAATAATTGAATAGAATTACTTAACAATATTTTAGATTAGAGAAAAAATTTTGAAAAATTGTCTCAAAAAATCTTTTTTTCAGGATTTTGCCAAAGATAGTCTCGAAGTTCAGTGAAGTCTGGATACACACTATTGATCGTCAATTATAAACTAATGTAAAGTCTACAAAAAAAGTCATTTTTCTTCACAAACCTAAAGACTCCTCTGTTTAAATTGAGTGATAAATGTTTGATTCTCTTAAACACTGTTATTTTTGCTGATAATAGATTAGAAGTATTTAAAGACTAAAATTTAGTTACATTTCAATCTTCGACAAACTTGAAAATGTTTATTATTATAACTACTAATATATTAACCCAGTATTACATTAGTGGTTAAAGCAATTGACTAAAAGTAATGAAAGTCTCGCAAACAAATTGGTACATCTTGTGAATGAATTACAAAAAAAGAGTGAGAGCCTAATAAATAATGGCACTAAAACTAAATTAAATTAAGATAACTTCTACTTTTTGTACTATAAGAAAAGTAAGACTAACACAAAATTGAAATGAAAATCATTGCAGTTTTATGTTTTATGTCAAACTTAAATTACAACAAATGTTTCAATAGATAAGTAAAACATCAATTTGAAGAACATATTGATATAAGATTTAACTAATTTAAAACACATAAATACTCGAGATATTTAAGTTTATAAGTTTAATTGATTCTCTCTCGAGGATAATTATTTTTCTTATTGACACAAAGATAGAGTATAAACTCAAAGACATCACAAATATTTGCAAACCTTTACAATTTTTTTTCAATTTATAATTGTTAGTCTTTACACAAAATAATCGAAACAAGAAATAAACCTTGAAGTGAAGTTTTCAAAAATAATAATTATTAATTAAAAATTTTTCTTTGGTTAAAATCATTATACTGTATGAGTAGTTAATTATTATTAAACATTTTCAAATTAAAAAATTAATGAAACCATAATTGTTTAAATAGTTATCGCATTTTTGAATTACTAAAAAATATAAATTTTTTGCTAAAAGTTAATTAAAATACTAACTTAAAAAAGTTCTTTAATTATTATCAATATATTTAAATATATGATGAATTACTGAACTTGCAATTTATAATAAACTCTTTTATTATGCCTAAAGTTGGTATTTATTTCACAAGAACTCATAGCTTTGATCTGTGATAAAATTATGTGAAAACTTTTCAATTTGGTTCTTCTTCTTTATTGAATTTATGCATATATGCAAATATATTTTGATGATTATTACTGCGGAAAACTTATGGTTAGTCACGCAAAATATTCTCTCGCTTTTTCTTCTGTTATACCAGTTGTTTGCTTTGCTGTATATGTTTTCCGATATGCGACAGAGCATTAACTTTATTGTCTATATTTGTTATATTTTACAATAGTGAGGAACAAGAGATGAGCTCAAGCAATATAAATTGAAGTTGAGTATCATGTTAAAGAAGTTAAGCTAAAGCTTTACCTCTTAATAGTGAGCTTAAGTGATGACTAAAAACACTAAAAGCAAAACTTTTCTGGAAATTCAATAACATTTCAAAATTTTCATTTTAAGTCAAATATTACCATTTAATATTCATTGTTGAACAGGTGTGTATTTAGAACTAAATTATCATTCAAATAGTCTGATAATTGAAAAAAAAGTTGTTTTAATTATTTTATTTTAGTTTATGTATAGATTGTGTGCGAAATTATATATATTTTACTACTTCTCCAAATAGATTAAGAGCCATTTTAATGATCAAATGGGATAAACGTACTAAACATTATATTAATCGTGTAATTCTTTTCAAAAATCTAATATTTTTATATAAGCTAAAGGCTCACCTAAAAAGATTAAGCTAAAGCTCGTTCAAAACAAATCTGAGCTCAATCTAAAATTAATACAAATTAGGTTTATGTTCATCACTACTTTATAATAAATGTGCTGAGTTTGCCTCAAATCGAATAATTTTTATAATAAATGTAGATTATTTCAAATAGAGAACCAAAACTCAACATCTCATTCCATGGAGTTTATGTAGAATCAATTTTAGAACTCAACATATTTTGATGGCATGAGTGGAATCATCTTAACCTTAAGGTTTATATGTGGTGGAGTAGAGTCGATATTTAAGTTGGGAACAAAAAGAAATAAAAACTTTTGGGAAATAAATTTCGGTCATTCGGTTATTCAATGAATTCTGTTAGATTCATATAGATTTTTAATATTTTAGAAAAATCTCTACTTATGATCTCAAAAAATTTGCTGATCAATTGAGCATTACTTTATTTAAGGCATTGTTATATAAAAATCACAATTTATTAATTCTAATCATAAAATATAAGACAATCAATTATTGTCAATGAAATAAAATGCAAACACATACAAAATGAATGAAATAGTTTGTATTACATCAAAAATTTAATTTCTAAAAAATATTCTGCATAAACTACTCAGACTTACTACCTGTATATTAAATTGTCGGTAATCTGGATTATAATTGTTTGAAGAAGTGAAAGTAAAGTGGAATTTAGTGGATATGAGTGGAGATTTTCAAATATTGTTTCTCTATTTTGAAACCTCTCTTTTATTCATTGATTCCTTCTATCATTGAATATACAGTATATCATTGCATAAAACTATATTATTTATAATTTTTATATATTGGTTCAATACATCTGAAAAACAACATCTGTCAAAGAGCACATTAAACTCAAATATATAATAAAAACAGTCATTATATCAAATCATTGATTTTCACTAATTTTCTTATTAAAGTATAACTTATTTCCTGTATTTTATTAAAAAGTTTATATCGAAAAAATTATATAACTGTAAAAGTAATTTTTTATGTACTGTCATAAAACAGAAAACTTATTCAGGTATTAATAGTTAATAATTTTCAAAAAAATATTATACGCGAATACAGAACCGATGAGAATATAAAAACAGAACATTGTATTTTATTTTCCATAAATATTTTTTAACTTACAAAGAATTTGCTTTTACAGTATATTATTTTGCATTTATATTATAGTTGAAGTCCAGATATTATTAGAAGCAATTATTTTTCGAGAATCAGAACAATCATTAAAAGTTAAAATAAATAATATAAAGCTATTGATTATAACAGCATATTTTGAATCGGTTTAGAATATTGAATGAGCTTCACTGCTGCACAGAATATTCACATAATATAAATCCACATAACTAAAGATCGTATTTCTATGCATTTATTTTTCCCAAATATGCACTTAAATTTCATTTAATCATTTCTTTTTAGTACAAATTTTATTGTTTAGATTATATATATGTGAATTACACTTAATAGCAATATATATTTTTAAATTTCCCTTTAAATAAGTATAACTTTCTTTTCATTTTAGGCTTATCTTTATATCTTTACTTTGAATACCTTTTAGATTAGTACCTGTTGTTTTAAAATTAACAAATAAATGACAAAATATGACAAATATGCTATTATTTACTAATAAATAGCTTAAATATGACCATTATATGCAAATATGCATTTATATACCAAAAAACTATAAATATGCACTTATATGCAAAATAAAAATACTCTTATTTGTCATGTAATTATGTAATTCGTGCTTATTTGTCGATTTTTTTCGATATCTACAAGAAATAAAAACATGCAAATATGCAAAAATCCGATGCCTACACATAACATTAAAACTGTCAAAAACCTGTTTTCCTTTTCCTAAAAAAGTAATCATAGAAAATAGTGGACAACTTAGAAAGACTATTTCCATTCAACATTCACTGTAATTACTGTTAATATTTCATTATTATTTCAATCAAAAAGAGTTTTCATTCTATTGTTTAATTAACAATGAATTACAATATAACTTACAGTATAGCATTAAATAATTTGGATCAAGATTTTGCTTATTACAAAAAAAATTGTTTATTAACTTTTATTTATTTAAAATACTTAATCATAAGTAGTGAGTGAGTTATGTCTTGCAATTATTATTTTTCTATATATAAAATGCTCGAAATATAATCTTTCAATACGTATCTATTATCCTACCTGTACTTCCATGGAATGTAAGTGGAAGCAAATCTTTCATTACTATAAGAAGAACTAAATCTTCAAAAGGCTTTATACAGTCAATTCAGTTTATTCGGAACAAGTTTATAGTGAATCCCACTTATAGTAATCACTTTTTCAATCGAAAATTAATTAAACCCATATAAATCTGTTCGGTTATAGTGAATATTTATTTATAGTAAGCTGTTTTTGTGGTACCGTTTACTATAAACGGCATTAACTGTAACCTTAAAAATTATAACTGAGAATAAAGTGAACTTAATATTGAATAATTATATTAAAAGTTGTTTTCAATTTAAGTTCCTTAGTATTAAATTATAAGGAATACTGAGCAGTACATTGAATTGCATGACAAACTTGATGTCAACTCAAACCCAATCATATACGCAATTGAGGCACATCTCATGCGGATCTCATGTGTTGTATTCCCATATGTTTCAATATCAATAATAGAAATTCCATTTTATCAAATACCAGCCAAGTCCCAAAAGACTTATATACAGTGCCGTAAATCTGATACTTTGAAAGCTTGCGGATTAACTTTCAAAAATAATAATGTTTCAAATCCTTTCATTAGCACAAAAGTTTCCTAAATTTAAGTTCAGTTAACGAATTAATCGTAACATTTTTTGCTAAAACTGAATAATCTAATCATTAAATTTTCGTTACCGGTATATCTTTTAAAAAGCAGTTTATTTGAAATTAATATTTATAGTGATTTATAGAGTTAGGGAAAATAGTAAACTAATTCTCACACCTCTCCAATGGTGCTTCATTTCAATGCATGAAAGCCTACATTTTAAGCAACTTTAAAAGTTTTTCAATACTGTATTTTGAAGATATTTAAAAAGTAGGCTTTCATGCATTGAAACAAAGCACCATTAGCGAGGTATGATTCCATAACGCTGAGAATTAGTTTACCTTGAAAATTGGTTTTAAAATAGTAGAATTAGTCCATTTCTAAATTTTTCAGGTTTTAGCCAGACATAAGCAAAAGCCTGGCTAATATGTATATAGTAGTACCCCTCCCTACAGTCCAGTCCTACATTTTCCTTGGTACCCCAAGTGATTTCTAGACTCCCCCGCCATGGATTTTTGATCGAAATGATCCAAGTGAAATAGTAATTGGATAATATTTTTTAGCCTCAAGTAAATATAAAATAAACTGAAATTAAACTATAGGTATTATTTAAATTATTGAAGCTATTACTTAATTTATTTATTAATGACTTTGAAACAATAAAATCTCAAAAATAGTGTTGAAAAATGAAAAACTTGTATTTATTTGGAGGGAAAGCTTATTTGTGGAAAAATTGTCATTCAAAACCAATGAAATGTAAATTGATGAATCATTACAAGTTGCAATTAATGAATGACACAACTTAAATCAATAATTAATTCAAAATAGAGGTAATATTCAAAGTTACAATAACTAAAATCAAGCTTTTCTTCAATGTATTTCAAAATTGGCTTAAATATGCTTTTGTCATATTAAAGAGGCTCATCACAGTTGAAGTTATGATAAATTATATATGAGCCGCAGTGCTCCCACTTTAATGAACTGAATTAAAACTCTATTTCATTTTATTCTCATAGAGTTCTTAAATATTCTAAACTATTTTCAGGCAAATTAGACTCAGAGATGTGAGAGAAGCGAGTTATAATCATTGACAACTCAGATCATGCAAATTCCTAATGTTAGCAAATGTTTTTCTATTTACCCTATTGTCAGCCCTATGAGACACTCACAATGTCAGTTCCACAGAGTGTTTAAATATTAAAAACCCTTATAATGGCAGTACTCGAATATTGTCAAAGAATTTCTACTGACGTATAGAATAATTGAATCGGACCCCAAAGATTTAAAGGAAATGAAAAAGTATACCTTTAGAACCCTTCTTTGATTTTTATTCTAATTTTATGAAAATGTTAAATAATTGATTTATCAGTCATTTTTCGCAATAAATATGTTAAAAAATTTGAGCAAAAATTATCTTTAAAAATTGTTTTTTTTAAACAATGGTCTTAGAAGATAATTGAGTTTTGACTCCACCTCGATTTTTTGAATTTTTCTAAAATCCTAGGTTGGCGAAGTCTGAATTTATAATGGAAAATTAAAGATTGATGTAAAAATTTTAAATATTTTAAAGTTTATACCAAATGGGTTTTAACGAATATCTGGATTAATGTAATGATGCTATGCTATTGTTATAATAGATGTATTTATAATCGATATATTAATTGCACTCTACTCAATATTATTTTTATGGTCAGACAAGTTACCAATAACAGGGCCAGACTGTATTTTAATAATGTATTACATAATTTATTTATGAATACCGTATTTTAATTCAATAACTGTTAAAAAATTGAAGATCTTTCGCAATCTCTATTTCCTTTTTACTCTTATATAACGATTGCATTCCTGAACAACTGAATCATCACTTAACTCACTATTAATTTGGAAGCATTTCTGAATTGCTTAACAATGGCATAACTTAATAAAAGTTATTGAAGAAAATATATTGCATGTGATCTTAAGAATTCATTATAAATTCTTTTTTCCTTAAACTTCAATCAAACTTGAAGTCTGTCTCCATTTAAAGAATGAATTGGACTTATAGTTAAGATCATTGATTCAAATGATTATCCAATTAATAATAATAAATAGAAAATACCTTTTCTGCAATCTCTGGTGTAATTATATGATCACTGGTTTCACTTTCATTTATAACCAAATCATTATTAGTTTTTAAATTAGAATCAGAATTGAGTTCTGCATCACAAACATCTGTATCTAAATTTGCATCAATTTTATTAATCGTTTCACTACTGTTTTCGCTGATTTTGTCATCACTTTCTTCACTCATTTTTAGACCAAATAATTGGCAAAAATATAAAAAAAACTACAAATGAGTTCCTATTTAAAAGATTTAAGAGAACTTTTTTATGAAAAGCTCGATTTTACACATTTTACTTTTTATTAAAAGCAGTCTTATAAGCATTATTGTTGTCACAAAGCATTCAGTTTGTTATACTTTTTTGCACAATAGCAATAAAAAAAGAAAAGTTTTGACAAATGGATTTGGTTTAGCAATAATAATGAGACGTGAGAACTGACATGAGATGCGATGCAAGCGATAGAAAGTCTGAGCTTAGACTAACAGCAATAAGGAGGTGCAATACTAATACTCAATTGAACATACAGCCAAACCAACTTATAGAGCACGCTTTATGTCTATTTATATAAGTACTCAATTTTTAGATCAATTTTCCATTATTTTACAATTTAATGATTATTGCAAAACCATATCATTATATATTACTGTATTATATATAAAATATGAATTTATTCTTCAAAAAATAGAATCATTTTTTCAAAATTGATTTATTATAATGAAGTACAGGCGAAGAAAGAAGTATTTTGGATTGCAAAGGGAAACTGCGCTCTGCTATGTTGCCATTGAAAACTTCTCATTATAATACATATAAAATTTGAATCATAACTGGCTAAAGACAAAAAATACAAGCGTAAAATCATTCACATGGACATTAGCTTAGCAATGGTCAGTTTCCCCTTGCTATCCAAGATACTTCTTTCTTTGCCTGTAATTTTTCTTGGGTCCCTCATTTTCAGGCAGAGAATAGGCTGTGCTGTCTTATTTAAGAGTGAATTTCAAGGTTTTGGAGTTTCTGACTAATAGAAAGATGTCATAAAAATTAATTAAAATTATAATTACATAAAAGCTTTGAATTCTTTTATAAAGAGAATTCACTTTGAATTGCTTAAAAATAAATGCCTCAGAAAATTATGAGTTCATACTCCCTAAGAATATGAGGTATAGTAAGATTAGATCGTATCACCCAATCAATGATGTGAATGCCTATCGCCTCAAAAGACACTTTCACGCCTTACAATTGATATACAGTACAAATTAAATAAATGAGCTCTGATTTTACAAAGGAATACCGAAAAAAATTTCGTTAGATTAGAGTCCCTGACAATTAGGATTCATATGAATATTATTATATGAATATTGATATAAAGGATCCAATTGATTTTATGACTCAAGAGAGTCAAATGAACACTAGTTTCTTAATAAGAATACGGTATACTAAAGTCAATTCTTAATCAATAAAATATTGCTAAATTCATTGTTTCTAATGATTTAATTTAATTATTTTTATGAATATTTTGTTGGGTATAAATTGAAAATTCAATTTCATTTTAAGAGAGAATATATCAGTTTGTAACTAAATTATTATATTCTTCACCAGCTATTCACCAAATTCATAATTATAACACTCATATAAATAAAATGATTAATTTATTGTTTATATTTATTTTAATAATTGAAATTTATATTTAATCAAACTCTTTATTCGGTGAAATGCATTTTACGTTAATCAATATTTGAATTAACTGAAGAGTTAATCTAAGATTTTGGTTCAATCCTAAACACACTTAAATACTGTACTCTAACGTAGAGGTGAACTTATTCTAACCTTCTGCTTGACCCGCCCGGCTTTTTTGATAAAATAATAATAAACTTTTAATGTTGCTTCATAAATTGAATGATCAACTGCTTTACAAATATTACTGTCACTTTACAACTTTTGAGTCTTCAACAAATAATTATTAAATCAAATTAAATTTTCCAGTAATTACTTTGAGTTTCATTATTTACAACGTGTTATTGACTGGCCTTTACTGATCGTGGTTCAATGTGCAGAATTTTTACTAATACTTTGAATAAAATTTAGTTTAATTATTAAGACACTATTCTATTCTATTAAGGCTCTATTGGGGTTAGAGGATTTTCGGACCGACTACTCTAGCCCGACCCGCGCAGACAAACCCGAAAAAACTCGACTTTTTAGCAAACCCGAGCCCACCCGAACCCGAAGTAGCTGGAAGTTTACCTCTATTCTAAAGCATACCATTATATATTATATTTTATATCGTATTTGTCAAATGGTTCTTAAAATGTAGAATACGTGACAAATTTGTATTTTAGATTTTCAATAAACAAGTGAAGCGACAGACAGAGAGGGAAAGAGTCAGATGCAGACACACAAACAGACAGACAGAGATAGATTTGCTTAAAGGGTTTTCTATAATCAAAATACATTTTTGTTGTTTTGCACTCAATTTGCGCATAACTTTTTTATTACAGCATTTGTATTGAAATAATGTTTTATATACCGCACAGTACAGCAAAGTATGCGCGCGAGAGAACCTCAAATTGTATGAAGAGTTGAAATCGAAAGGAAGTCCTTATTGAGTGTTTCTATTAAAACTTTTTCCTCTCTCTTTTCAATTCCCTAAAGGTTTTTCACTTTTCCCTCTCATCTGTATTAATGTCAGTGGAGAAGTGGCGTGATGTGAATCCCTTTTCACATCAAAATAAGAAACTTTTAAAAATTTGAATCTATTTTGATTTGAATGCTTAAAACCAAAATCTATTGTTCAATTGCTGTATTTTAATTAGCTTTGATATAATCAAAGAACTCATGTGTCCGCCACTTATTTGAATGTGAAGTTCAATTAATTCTGGTGAATATCATTAGTTTACAGTGAATAGAGTGTATTTATGCGGGTATTCTTTGAGTGAACCCATTGAATAGTCTTTAATTAATTCATTCCTGTAATTGAATGAAAGCTTCATTTTAAGCCAAATCATGTTAAATAAAGTCCACTATTTGTTGCACTTTTCAAATAAATCTACTCAATAGTGTTCTCTGTTTTCTGCATAATTCGCATTCAGTACTATTGAGAAACACTAATCAATATTCAATCGATATATAATTCAATTCAGAATAACTTACTTTATTCACATTTTTCTTTATAATAAGAAACTCAAAGGCTTTTGGAATATTTGGCTTTTTTATTGTTTGAAAATAAAGTGTATTCAATAGCATTAAATTTCAACTCTTTTTATAAGTCAGAGGAATTGCACATAAAACCAGAGTTTAAGTTATTATTTTTTAAATATAAAGTCAGTCTATGGAAAGGTATCCAACTTATAATAGAAAGGGTATCAGTCTAACTGACTCTCAACTTGCTTGACGGTCATGTGCGGCCACATGTCCTTTATTTTGGTGCAAACTCTTGGGCCCAATCACCACACAGGGAAAACATACAAAAATATTAATATTTGTGGGCAAAGGTGAGGTCTTATCAATAACAATTGAAGACAGTTTACTTAATTAAATGTTACGCTATAATAAAGTGTTATTTATTTTTTAAAATGCATTTAAAGTCTATTTAATCAAAGCCAATGTGAGTTTTTGTTTAACTCCACATAAAATAATATATTTGGGATTTATCTGCTTATAATGCCGGGTATGGTATAGTGATATGCATTGTGTGCACAATTACTTGTCAATTATTGTCTGAGTCAACCAAATACAGTATTTTTTCGTTATAGTCACCTCATCGGGACCGAGCATTTCGGTGATCCTAACGAATTGTGACTATGTATAAAATTGCCTAAAACTTAATTAAAAAATTGG
>JAQGCH010002538.1:0-12425 GCA_034699485.1 Nanhermannia elegantula
CTCTATCGTTAGCCTCAATCAGTTTTGCTGTAAGTATGAAAGACTGCATAAGCTGGTCATACTTTCTAAATAACATTCTATGCTGTTTAGCTCTGGTTTAGCAGTGTTGGGTCACATTTTCTGTCTTCGATTAATAGGAACTCCAAATCAATTCTCAATTTATCTTTTTATATAGATTTAGTGCTTATTTATACACAATAAAGGCTAATACAGTATGAGGAGTGATTACCATCGGTTTTTATACAATAATTAACTATTAATCATATATTAAGTCCTCATCTCTTATGTGGGTTTTGAATTTAAGGAAATCGTTAAAAATGTTTAGAGAATTCTGTTTGAGAACAAGAATGACCGATAATATGAGCTCATATTTGTTGTTTAAACACTATTTTTACAATAAAATTGTTAAAATCCTTCATTTTTTCATTTCTTTGAAAAATTGGAGAAAAATGTTGAAAACTGTATTTGATTTTAAAATTTTTGAAATTTTTGTCTCAAAAGTATAAAATTTGGAAATAATTTTTACCATTTTTGACAGACAGACGAACGGACATTTGAAAACTATAACCTCCTATATATGAACTAAAAATAATAAATCATAATTTAAATTTATTATTTGAAGTAAAATTAATCCATTGAAGTGATTTATCATAATATTTTCATGAGATACAAACTTTTCCAATATCGTTAATAATTCATAGTCAGAAACGACATCATTAGCTATATTTCTATCATTAAAGACGTATTAATGCTTAACATTATTGAATGCCTATAAGTTTGTATATTTCTTATTAAGTTATATAAACGCTTATTCGTTAATAATTTAAGCATTAATAACAGCCATAAATAGATGTTGGGATCGTTTAATTAAAAAGGTTTGAAAATTTGTTCGGTATAATTAAAAGAGAGCCAAACCCTAATTTGAAGTGTCACTAAAATAATTATTGCACTAACAAATCAAAAGGACATTTAATTCATGACATTAGAAACTTCTTCACTGGATGTTTAGATAATTATTGCATTCAAATGATAAAAAAGATTACAAAACTTAACGCATGATAATAAAAGACTAAGTATGGCATTAAATTTAAATTATAATTTATAGTTATGTTTGCAACTGCTTAATAACTTGATTTGTATTTTAATTTTATTTATAGAATTCTGGAGACATTTTGAGAAAATGTGCTGTTTTCAGCATTAAAATCCACATAAAACCAATGTCTATGATCAATAAAATTGAGGATATGCTCATTTTCTGTCTGTCTGATGGTAATAATCGATTTCTGGTCAAAATCATTTATATAATGATATTTTTCTTATAGTGTATTCGTTTTAAAAGATTTTGAATATCATAGACAGAGTTCTGATTTATAAGCATTCAAAACCGCTAAAATAACAGGCAAATAAGCACTAAAAATAAGCATTTTAGGCAAAAATTTGACATATTTTAGTGCAAAATTTAATGATTCAAACAAAAATTTCAGTAGGAGTCAGTAGAGTACAGATTCCGTATAACTTTATCATCGCGTGCATTTTAAAACATTATTTTGCAATCAGTTTTAAACCATTTTTTGCCGAATTCATTCATATATTTGCAAGCAATTCAAGTTTTAATTATTTTGCTAATTATTTTGATAGCAATTTATCAAATTTAAAACTACTCTAACATAATGCATATAACAGATGCTGCACATCTCTATTATTTTTCCTTACAATTTATGTAAAAGTTTAGCAGTTTTTTTAAGTTTAATAATAAATAAAATGAAAATTAATTAAAAATTTTTAAGAAATAGGCAGACATACAAAATTATATAAAAAATAGGAATTTGCCAAGGCACCTAGGCGAATAGACAAAAGTCCTAACTCTGATCATAAGATATAAACTAAATTTATTTTAAACATTAAGAAAAATAGATTTTATATAAAAAGTAATACTTTTCGTTTAATACTTACATACGATAATTCTCACGTCAGTTGAGTTCTGAGTTAAAGCTCGTATTTTGAAAAACTTAAAACAGTTAATACAGTAAAGCATAGTCTGTCAGCTGTGAAGTAATTTCAATAATTCAAGAAAGAAAGTGAGCCAAAACATATTGTGCGACTTAAGACAATATAATTTTTTGTTGTAATCCTAGTGAAGCAAAAAAATGTGTTCAATTTAAAGCTTTAGGAAAGTTATAAAAACTGAGATTAATCGTTAAGTCAGGTTTGAATCATCACGTGTGCCATAATAACTTTGATAGCCATTCACAATCTCTATGGGAGTAGTAAAGAATGGTCTCAATGATACATTAGAAACTTCAGTTCTAGTCACTTTCGTCCTATCATTTATTTCCAAATCTAATAATACACCAGCAATAATACGACAGACCAGTATTTTTATTGCAAAATTTGTTGATAAGTTGTTGCAGAAATTTTGTTTCACTAAAATTGAGTCAGATCAACAAACAGTTTGATAGCTTGTCGAGTAGTTTAGTAATTTATTCCCCATAAAAATGTTATGTCTTAATACCAGAGAGTCTAATGAATCGGAAATACAGATATTTTAGATGACTTTATAAAATATAAAATCAAAATTTGTTATGTAATAAAGTTTGGTTCAGAAAATCAAATAAATTATGATTTCGTACTGAAATAATGTATAAATTTGGTTGTTATACAGTAGACTCGAGTTATAGTGGAGTCTGATATAGTGAATCTTCGCTATAGTGAACAGTTTAGACCACTAGTTTGGTTTGCTATACCCGACAATGTTATAGTATTGACTCCCGATATAGTAAACGGATTTCTCTTGCATTTGGTCGTTCACTATAACGAGAGTCTACTGTATTTATAATTCATGAAAAAATCACTTATATTAAAAACATAAATCTTATTAATTAATAATAACTTTTACCTTTTATTAAATCGTCCGTAAGTAAGTGCAGCACAATTTGCAGCATCAAAAACGCAGCAAAAATATGAACAAATAAGTATTATGGATAGAAATGATGTCACGCACCATCTATTCCTCATTTTGATCTGCTATGAAAATACACATTCAAGTCAAATAACTTCTTATATATAACATTCGATCTCGTATTCAATTGAATAAAATAGTGTACGCTTGTAAAAGAGCAAAAGTACTTATAAGCTATATTTTTTCATTTGTCATATCATGATATCATTCTAAGCCCATCCCATTCATCTCGATTTACTAAATTGAATATCGAATTAGAAAGTACTGAAAAGATATCCTTAACTTGTTTTATATTTTATAGAAACTGACAATTGCTAACAGATGAGCCTTAAGGCAGAATAATTCTTTTGGACAATTATTATCACAATTTATGTTAACAGAAATTTTGTAATTTTAATTCCCAGTTAATTGAATCATAATTGTATCTCCTCCTTAGGGGATCACTTATTTGATGGTGAATTACTTTTTACTTAGTAACTTAATTATATGACTTGTTTAAAATTATTGTTTGTAAAAAAGAATAATTTCTTTTTTTACTTTTGGCATTGAAAGCGTTTAAATGAAGAAATTTTTCCAAATAAGTTATATCGTGCCGTACAATAAGGTTTGCTTAGACAATAAGTTATTTCATAACTTATATCTATTCGTTTGACAATTAATCATGTGTTCTATCACTCAATTAAGGAATAACATAAACAACTATAAAAATATGTATTGTTTAGCTCATAGAAAAAATAAATGATTATGCAGTTTAAAGGCAAGTCTGTGAAATATCTCAATACTAAGTTCTACGAGTACAGTATCTGTACTCAAATAAACAATAACTATTAGTATTTGCATTGGAATTTGAAATTATAATTCATATCCTCTTTCATCTAAAATTATAATAAAAATGAGGGATTTTTCCAAGTTTTTTAAGAGCAAATACAAAATAGCATTTAACTACATTTTATGGTGTTTTTCCTTTTGAAAGGACTCTGTACAGCTACATTTGAGAGTCGTTAACCCATGAAGAATACAGAGGTTTTGGCATATGTTGTCCCACTGCACAATTAACATGTCTGGGATCGAACTTAGTCCTAATTCGCGGTGCACCACTAACTCAATTGTTATGCCATCAATTAAAAACTAAATAATTATAATGCTTAGAGATGAGCAGGCTCGGGTTCCAGAGGTTCGTGTACAAACCTCAAATCTGAACCCGAACCTCTATCATAAACTTGAACTCCGAACCCCTCTTAAATCACAAAGATACACAAAGGTCATTCATTTTTATTGTTTTGTTAAATTAAAAATAAAGTTTTCTAAATTTTTAAATTTAATTATAATGTAAACTAATATTACAATAAGAGAAATAAGGATAAGAATTGTAATCAAAATAATAACTGTAGAAGTTTTGAATTTTGTAAAATAACTAGGCTATTCTGTCGAATGGGGCAAGTATTGTTAAGCCTCGCGCTGATTCTTCTATAGGGTGTTTGGTAAATCCCAATACATTGAGATAGATTTTGCATTATTGAAGCGCGTGCTTTAAGGCATTTCCACCAGTCAGTTATTTCTATTTTAGTTTCATTAAGCTTAGGCGCGCGGTAGCGCACAAATGAGTGTTACCTAACCCTAACTTACTATTTACACAGTAGAATACAAGAGAATTAGCGCGAGACTCAACAATACAGCAAGGATTCGACAGTGTGTCGCACTCAATGCTATAATAACTTTTATAAAATGACATCATTTCAAATCTTTTGATAATCATGTGTTAAGAGCAAAAAACCATTTAAATAGTGAGCTTTTGGACTAAATAATTGCCTGCAATTGTTGGGCTCGCGCTAACACTCAATGTGTTCTAAAATTTAATACATATACAGTATATGTAGTACAGGAAAACAGTTTTATTGAAAATAAATGAATTGCTTATTTACACCAGATTTGCACTATGATTTAGCGCGTGGTATTGCTGTTTTCAGTATAAAACATTTTAAGTTAGGGTTCAGGGCTATCGCAAGCTAAACCTTAATCAATATAAAAACCAATTATATATTAAATATGGCTGCAGTTAAAACCACCGATTTTTAAACCATCGATTTTCAAACCAACGATTCCCTGTTTAATATCATTATAACAAACACTTCATATTTATCTTTTATGAAAATCTCTGATTTAATTAATTCAAAAATACAATGTTAATAATAATTTTTATTTTAATAAATACTTCAGTGCAAACCCATATTTATTTTGCAAAAACATTTATACATTCGGGTCAGTCTACTCTGCTTAGGTTACAATGGATGAAAGCTCGGCCCTTCGGGCCTCGCAGCTATGCCTAATCCTACCGTCCGTCACAAGCAGTGAGTCTCACTGCTCAGTAGCTTTTAATTTTGAGTATATTTTTCATTTTTAAGTTGTGTTATCTCACTATATATACTGTATTAAGCATTATATTATCAGTTTTACGTTTTGTTATTAAGCTCATATATGTACAGTCACTCAATCGAAGATCTTTCTAGATTATTCCGGAAAAGATGCGGAAAGAGAAGGGTTTGCGATATAATTGAGTTTTGCATTAAACAAACTATTATATAAATGATAAAAATTGAAACATTAACCCATATAGTAATAGCTTATTAGTGATTGTCAAAAGAACTACTGTTTGACTCACAAATATTACTGCTACTATGTTAACGATTAAAAGACCTTAATATTGCTGTGACTAAGTTATACTTAAACAATCAATATTTGACTTAATATTAGTTTTCTTATCTGTTTCAATAAAATGACATTTTCAATGACTAAACATATTACTGAACTTATTGCTAAGAAGTCTATTCTAAAACTTATTAATGTCTCGTCCCTTAAGTTTTATCCCTACGCATCACTGGACTTTCCGGGATTTGAAAGGTCTTTCATTGATTTACTGTAGTAATAAAAGCATTGTTATAGCCTTTACAGTGCATTTAACTTTTTTGAAAATTTTATAAATGAAAACCTGAATCCCTCAAGAATTAGTCAATCAGTTGAGAAACACTCAATCTCTAATCGCTTTCTTAGCGAAAAGCCTTAAAAAATACATTATCTATTGTTATTGGCAATAACTATAACTTATCGCTATAAATCATTCTCACACTAATTTACAAATTGCATTGTAATAATTGAATGCATTATATTTTCAGCAATTTTGAGAATTTATTAATTTTATAAAATTTGAAAGAGTCATTTAAAATGAAATATAGAAACTTGTGATGTGGTGATAAATAGTTATAAGACGTAAGTTGTCATGAATCCACTTTAGTATTCATTGAAACATTGAAGGCTTACTGAACTCATAAATTTCTATTATTTGAAATTAACGTCATTGGAATTGAGTGTTAAAGCCGCCAATAAAAGGTGAAATCACCTACTCTTTTCAACTTTCTGTCAAACTATCTGAAAGATTACAATTTGCAATTTTTTACATGGCTTACAACTTGACTACAGGACTATAGTAGAAAATAAGGCTAAATGTTGATAGGTCAGTTTAATAAAAATTATGCCCAAAATTAGTAAAATAAAAGGAAAATCAAACTTTAAATTTTTTAAATAATGTAGTTGACATGTTTAAGTATAACTCAAACTATCATTTGTTTACTTGTTCTTATGTGAAAAGTACATATTCGAGAAGACTTTTTTACTTAAATGAAACTCATTTAAAAAAATTATTTCAAAAAAATCTTAGAAAATATTAAATAATATCATTACTGTGTATTTGAATGAATGGCTTGAGGCAGATATTTCAATAATGACTAAACGAGTAAATTTAACTTTCAATACGTCATCCCTATAATTATCTTATCTTTTAGAAAGTAAGATTAAATAAACGATCTGTAGCACAGATATGATAATTAAGGAGATCCACAAAAAACATCAATTTTCAATATGTTGATGATTCAAAATTGCAGTTCCTGTTCAAAAAAAACAAAAAAGTATTCAAATTAATTCTTGGAAATGATATTATCTACCATGTCTACCATAAGCATTATATAAAAAATAATTCAAAATATAATATGTCTAATATTAGATTTTGAGTTTTAATTTTTTTTTAATTTTTTCAGTTGTGAAAAGAAAAAAAGTGAATATAATTCAAATATTATATGTATATTTTTCCGATAGACGTTGAACATAATTTTGAGGGGGTCGAAAACACTTAGGTTAGGCTTCAATTTGAATACATAAAGCCCTCAACATATGCTCAAATTTGATATATTTTTGGCGGATCTGCTCTTTAATATGCTCTTTCAAATAACTTTTGAAATAGAAATAACCCGATCTATAGTCAGATCGCGGAATACCGGATGATTATATGTAAAGTTAATTGGAATTCTCAATAAAAATGAATCAGCAAAACTTTTATGAATTTCTAATAAATATATGTGAGTTTTTTCACATTCATTTCAAATTAAGTTCAAAAGTTAAAACAAATTATGTATTTGAATATGAAATAATAACTTAAACAATAATATAAGTTATTTTAAATGTTAACTATTTATAGAAATATTTTTAGAATTTAAAATTAATTATTTATAAATACTTCAAACTAAAGCCCACGTTAAATTTGTTTTAAGCATTTGAAGAAAATTGAATAATAAGATTTGAACTGTATGTAACATAATTGAATTGAAGAGTTTTATTCTCAAAGCTTAAATACGCAAACAAAATATGATTTCAAAATCAATGCAAAATTGAATCAATTTATGCAATGAATTGAAATAAAAGTTATAAAAAATAATTTCAAAAGTTGGACTGTTTTAAAATAAATACGGCATATACTGTATCACAACTAATGTGATATAACTTAATAAATTATTAAGAATTGCATACCCGTGAGTCAGTTCCAAAGAAAAATGTAATTATAATTTCCGAAAAGGTTTCTCAAATTGATTGCATATTCATTTAAATGCTTACAGGAATTTCTCAAAATAAACTTTAGAATTCATAGTTTTCTGAGTTTTTCTTAAAAGTCTAACTATTCGTTTCACAAAATAATAATTTCTACTCTAGTATTGAAAGTTTGTATTTTGACACTAGATTTTCAAAGTTTTGTTTATTCATGTCTATTAAGATCTAATTTTGCGTATAGTTATACAATATTTGATTGAATATTAGTTCTCTTTGCACTCTTAACGAAGAATAAAAATGCTTTTTTTAGAGAAAAATAATTAATTTTGTACTAAAAATATTTAAGTTAACGTTTTGTCACTTTAGTTTAGCTCATTCTGAAACGAAATTACAGTGCACTGTAGAGCAGCAGTTTTCAAGTAAATATGCAGTTATTATTCAATATTTTCATTTCATTAACTTAATGGAAATTCTTTGATGTCATTTTACAATTTTAATTAACTAAAGTATCAAAGTGAAGCCAATTTTTAATGGTTTACATCATTTTTGATCGATATTAAGATTTTAATGAATTTATCTTAAAATTTTTAATAAAAGAGCTGAAAAAATTTAAATGGTTGTTCGTAATCATTATTTCTTCACAAATAGGTGATATGCAAAAGACTATTTAAGATTTAGCGGTACCACATTTGAAAAAGGTTGAAACCGCTGCTATAGAGTAAAGCGGGTTCAAAAGTTATACAAATCCAGAAAATTGCAGTGATGTGTAGTAATGAAACAAGTTATGCGTCATAAAAAATTCATTAAATATATTGGATCGAGTTCTAAGCTCTAATCCAATGAGTTATTTAAGTCAATAGTTTATTATTTTTACAATATTAACCGTAACTGCAATAATAATAATCTAATATTGAATTTAGAGTTATAATTAATATCAAACATATTTGTCAATCATCTTAAAATAGTTTTTAAGGAAATGTTTTCAATTTTAGAAATATTTAGTCTGATTATTACAAACGATAATATTACCCAAAAATTAAATCCAAAACTGTTAAAACGAATAAAATTCCACAAAAAAGAGATGAAAACAAACGTTTAATATTTATTAACATCTGAGAGCGAATGTCATCCCATTTGAGTGAATTAGACAATAAAGTCTAGCTCTCAAAGCAACTATTTCTGCAATATGTAAAGGGAAAGCAATAATTCCAAACACTTTTATACAGTTGCAAAAGTCTTACTAAACTATTTTATAATAAAGTGCATTAACTATATTGAATGGTTTATTCTTTCAAAACATTTGAAAATAACTTTTTTTAATACTTACTCCACATTAAATAGTGTGAAAAGTATTTATTTTACTACATCTAAAAGTCTTATTCTCCTAAAAGTGGTCATTAACATAAAATCCAATACATTAATCCACATTAGAATCATATTTATTAAAAGTGATAGAAATAATGTTAATAATAGTCCACTTAGTTTTGTAAACCAATTTTAGAATTATTATTATTTTATTCCCAAAAATATAAATCAGTTTAAATAAAATCTCTTCTTATATTTTATTTTAAAATTGTTGCTTTTAAGCTTCATTACCTCAATAATTAATCTTAATACAGAATTAGTGCAATTAAAGGCTTGTTCGCCATCTGATCCTGGTCCTCATTTTTGATCCTAATCCCCATTTTTTGAAATGCCGAACGCGATGAGGATAAAAAAAGTGGATCAAAAAAGATCAGATCAAAATGTGAATCGGATCCTCTTTGTTGATCCTCACCCACATGGCGAACGCGATCAGAGTTGATCCTCTTTTGATTGTAGTAACACCTCATTAGTTATATGTCCATTTCTCATTCTCATTCTCATTCTCATTCTCATTCTCATTCTCATTCTCTAAAGTAAATAATCAAAGATTAACTACAATATGGGTCTCTATTTACAAAATTATTTTATTTGATCCACTTTTCAAATAATTTCCTTTTGATCTTCTTTTTAATATTGATCGCGAACCAAAAATAAGGATCAAAAGTGATCTCTATTTTTGATTCGATCCTATGAGGATCAAATGGCGAACATGCCTTAATAAGTTATATTATAATGAAACTACTGTATTGAGTTAACATGAAATCTCAAAATCAGTTGTGCCTCATATTCAGTCTCCATGAAGTTAAGCCTACAATAATTGTTACCCAAAAGTATTTAAATATTGAAAACCCTTTGCCAATACCTGGTCCAGAGATAGACAATAATCTCCTGTGCTTTTTAAACCTCACCCATGGTTTCTTTAGAATTTCCAGATCTAGAATTTTTACTGCTAGACACTCAAAATTTTGGAAACCTTGGAGCCTCCGCTGCAAACTGAGTGTCCATTCGATCGCATTTTTTCTCGTTGCTACCTTACATTTTTATGTCACAGCCTTTACTTTACTCTAGTCATGAAACGAGATATGGTCTCGCAAAAAACTATCTCACTTATAAAACCTTACCAAATCTCGTCTCGCGAGACGAATTGTTTGGTAAGTTTAGGAGACGAGACGATGTCGAAAAAATTTATTGAAAGAGACTTTTTTGCTGCAAATAAATAAATTATTACAAATCTAAATGAATTTTTAATAAAACTAATTGATCAATATAATGAAAAGGGTCAGTAACTTTAGCATAAGAGAAGGAAAAGATAAAGATAATAGTTGTTCAAATACGTGAAACGAGATTCAAAAATTTCTGAATATACACGCGAGACAGAGACCAGAGCAAGATTTATAAAATCACAATTTTATATGACTACTGTACACTATTACAGGTATATTACTATCATTTCATGTGCTTATTTCATGCTTTAAAAGTTAATTTTATAATTTTAGTAAAAAATGTGTTGATTTTCTACTTTAAAGTTTCATTGAATAGAAATAAATTTCTATTTTATTTATATAGGAATTTATTTTAGAACTTTCTGAATCAGTTCCGTTTTTGCTAATTTATTTCACTATAAGAATAAATTAAGTATAAATATTACAAAAGAATCGATTAAGTCGTAAACATAATGCAATATTTTTAAGAGAATCAGTTGTAAAATAAACTATAAATAAACTAGAAATGAGTTAACATGTGTTGTTGGCAAATATCATCTAAACTATTACATCACCAACTGATAAGTCAGTCAACATATTGAGTTGTGTGGACAAACATGATAGTGAATTACAATCGACTTCCACATACTAAAGAATTAACAGATCGACTGTTATATAAAAGAAAGATTTAACTTTCTTTACGCAAACATTAGGATCGATATAAAGCACTTAACCTTATCTGTACTCTATTTGATATCCAGTTTAATTAGAATTCTTTTGATTTTGGCGTTTAATTCAAAGCCGTGTCTTAGATATAGTGGACTTGAGAACGTTTTACTCATTAAATGTTGCCTTTAATTAATGATAAGAATAAGTTAAGTTTTGGCTTCACTTCACTTCCTTTTCAGTCTTAAATAGTTTAAATCAAAAGTTTGATTTTGGAGTTCGGACACATCTCTCTATAGAATCAAATTTTGTTATTTCTGTTTATAAACTAGATGTGTAGCTAAGACTCAATTATGACAATTATGTACCAAATAATTAAAACATGAACAATAAAAATAACATTTAAATAACGTTTCAATTTGAAGTTTCAGTATAGCAACAAGTCTTATACTAATAAATGGTAATTATATTTATAATTTAGTACAGAATTCTGCAAATGAAACGAATAAAACTTTTAGT
The DNA here is from genome assembly GCA_034699485.1 of Nanhermannia elegantula. Lineage (NCBI taxonomy): Eukaryota > Metazoa > Arthropoda > Arachnida > Sarcoptiformes > Nanhermanniidae > Nanhermannia > Nanhermannia elegantula. Next base: position 11,584 of record JAQGCH010002538.1, read on the forward strand.
GTTTAGCTCTCAGAATAATATTAAACATTAAGAGTTTGATTAATTAAATTTGCTTCTGTGCAGTATATCTATACCGTATTTTATAATTAATTTTCGTGTAATACATAACTATGAAGACATTTTATATTTTTTTAATTAAATTTTAGAATAAGTTTTAAATGATTTGTTTAAAGTCCACCAAATAGTTAAAATGATTATTTGTTTACTATTCTAGTGCCGTATGATGACAGGGTCATCAACATCAATAGATAGTCATATCTGTATGTTTGAAGAATATCACTATTTTCCAAATTATATTCTCAATTTTGTTTCCATTCGTGGTATTTAAAGTATAACTTTTGTTTATATGATACAAATATTATGAAATCATGGGTTTGTTTTTAATTGAGTTATTGAAAGCGATTGAAAGCAGACTCAAAATAGATGGACATTGAAATAAAATGTAGGCTAATATGGACTCAAGTGATATTCGAATTTATAGAATATTATATTAATCAATGCTATGATAATTGAGTTCTAAATGCATTATATATTTTTGAAACTTTCCATGCATTTGAACATAAGCCAGTCATAACTGGCCTTCGCGTCAGAAATAGCTGGACTTAATTCATAAGTTGACACAGTTATCATAGAGAGCACAGAGAGTTTTTATGCCTAAATAATATGCTTATAAAGTTATATTTGGTATCATTTGATTCAAATGACAAATTGATTTATAGTTGTTATTGATATTTTACTATTTACTGTATTTGGTGTAAAATAAGCATACAGTCAAAACCAAAAGAAAAGCGCAGTTTTAAGATATATACTTCAGTGTATAGCACACGATAATAAAATAACAT
>JAQGCH010002539.1:0-12424 GCA_034699485.1 Nanhermannia elegantula
CTTTGAATTTGGTTTACATTTAACAAAATCTGTTCTCAATTCTATAGATATTCCTGAAAGAGCTCACTAATAAAAGTAATTATTTGATTCAAACAAATGGTGACCGCACACTCTTATAATGCAAACTTTGTTCTCATCTAATACTTTAACCATAAAACTAATAGAAAAGGATCTGTTATAATGTTGCACACGCTTATTGAGAACTTTTCTATGGTAGGGATTGTATTCATTATAGTAAACTCGAATCTTCTGTATCCTATTTATTATATTAATTTAATTTTTGAGATGAGTTTTAAAACTAAAGTAATTTAATAGTAATTAAATAGAAGTGATGAGAAATATCTGTGAAGCAACTAATTTGTAAGCTTCATATAATCCATAAATTATTTTATCATTAGTTTAAAGCAATTCAACAGATGTTTAGTGTTGAAAGCTTTCAGTTCGTGTGGACACATGTGTGCCTTATTTTGACGTTTAGGAGAACACTTCAAATAACATTTTAAGCAACTATTTTCACATTACCATCACTTCATTGCCAGACTCAAACTTATGTGAAGTCATTTCGACTCTTTATCCAATTGTAAATTTAAAAAATACTGATTTTTAAAAGCTCTTTGAAAACACAGATTTTACAAAAAAAATATAATTAAAAGTCTGTTTTAAAGCAGTTTTTATTAACTTTAAGTCGATTCAAATATTTTAAAGAATGGATTTACTTCCGAGTGAAAAGATTACATATAATGACCAAAATATAAGCTTTACTTCTAGAATAAGTGGTCGAAAAGAGAGGACTCTATTCAGTAAAGAACAATTGCAAGAATTGGAGTCACAGTTCATTCATCACCAATACTTAACTCGATTGAGAAGATATGAAATCGCGGTTCAGTTAAATCTCACTGAAAGACAAGTAACAAATTCTATATTATGATTAACTAAAGCATATTTACTCTAAAGTTATTTTATTTAAATAATAACTTTATAAGAATTAAGTTTTCACTGTTCTAAATATCTTGAAATCTTATGTGAATTCAAAGTATACAATAGTTTAGAGAAATGCATGAAATGCTGAACTTTTTTAAAACTTTTTAAAACTTTTTTGTAGGTAAAAGTCTGGTTTCAAAATAGAAGGTAAGACTACTATAGTATCATTACTTCAGCACTAAATTTATTGAATTAAATCAAAGTTATTTATCAATATCTAACACTCAATCAAAGAAATTAATTTTTTTAAAGAAATGCGATTCAGTTTTATGTGATTTTTTAGAATTAAATTCATTATTTGAAATTGAGTTTCATTTAGTTTAAAATACAATTAATGTCTATTTTTTCTTATTTAACAGAATGAAAGTGAGGCGTATGAACGGCGATGAAAAAGAAGAAAACAATTCTTCGATGAAGGATAATGACGAATAAATTATAATATTTAATGGAAATATTTATCAAACTTTTTCAAATAAGTCTTAAGATTTAGTAAAAACTCATTTAATTTAATATAAAAAATATAATCTATTTATTAAAACTTTTATATGTCTTGAGCTAAAGAAACAATAAGTTCTGGTTTTGATTAGAATGTGTTTGAATAAGTTGTAAATTGTTTGTAAGTGTTGTCATAATTTATTAAACTTTTAATTTGTTCACTTAAATTGGCATAAATTCTCAATTATGAACAATTGATCAGTAATTATGTTAATTTGCAGTTAATTATTACTAAATTTCAACTCAAATGAACTGAATTGAATGCCTGTACCTGTGCTGTAAGCTATCATAAAAATGCTCCACATTTACACGCATTTTACAGGAAGAACATGTGTTTGCATATTAAACGTGAATTCTTTCAACCGTTCTTTTAGACTAAATCTATTCATAAATTAATAATACATTAATTTAGATTCTTGTTCTTCATTATATTCTCTCCATTGTAACCAAAATATATTATTGTTCAGCAAATGAGGCAAATGTTTCACTTCAATTAATTATGAAATTGGTTTTAATTAAGGGCTATAGCAATGCTTTATACTGTTGTAAAAATGAAAATTTAAAACTCATCTAAAGCCTAAAATTTATAGTGAATTAACACAATTTAAAACTTAAAAAATATAATTTAAAAGATTTGTAAAGCAACGGGAAATACTAGTTTTTTTATTATATATATTATTATTGCTTTTAATCCTATAATTTTTCCACATTTCACATAAATGAATACATCGCTAATAACCTGTTAATCAAAGTGTCATTTTATTGAATACTTAATGTGCTTATGATCTTAAAAAAGAATAAATACAGTTGGTCTCGATTTTATGAAATTTTCAATCTTATAAAAATTTGATAGTGATTTGGTCGGCTCTCTATAATAACATATGTTTAATGATTTCAATTATATGAAATTTTCACTTTTATGAACAAGTAATTGAAGTCCCTGTAATACATATTTTACTTCAATTTTATGAATTAACTTTCAATTTAGCAGAAATGGATTAATATAACAAAAGATTTAAATACCTTTAACACCTCTTTTCAAAAGTAAGGTTTACTTAATTGTGTTAATTATTTGATTGCTTTCTTACAATGGACCCGTCTCACCACTTACCAACCGATTTGAAAAATATTTTTTCCGCAAAACCCTTATAGCAAACCATTTGCAAAACGGTCAATTAATTCGGCAAAGTCCAAGAAGCCTATTAGTTAGAACCCCCACAATTTGAAACAATATATAGAAATATATAGTTATTTTCATAGTAAAATAACTTACAAAAGGAATTATGGCCTATTAATACATTTAAACATCAATCAATTTCTATCAAAATTTTTAAATCACATCTAGTCTTTGGCATAAACTTTTTCACAGAGTGCAATTTTTCCAACTATACAGGCTTATAAATTATTAAGGTAAATTTATACAGTACAAGTAAATTAAATTTTTTAAAATCTTCACAATACAATCAAAAGTATTTAAAAAATAAATAAATACGTGTATTGTTGTTTGACTTGAAATCTCCTAACATTATTATCAAACTTAAAATTTATTTTTGTATTATTCTTCCAATTAATATGAAATTATAAAACCGTTTTGGACATCGTTTGGTATAGAGATGTTGTGGTAAAACTTTTACTTTCAATACATATTTTGTGTTTAAAATGAGTGCAGAAAAAAGGAAAAGAACCTCAATTAATATTGAGACAAAAGTGAAAATCATAAACGATGTGATAACAATCGAAAATTTTACTCATTTTTTGTTAATAAGTAATTGAATAACAAATATTTCTGATTTTATGAACAAACTTCTTCAGTCCCTTCGAGTTCATAAAATGTTCACCAGACGTAATACAGTAATAAAAGTTAAATCAATTCAATTTTCAAAAGTTTGAAACCAAATCACCGCAACTTTAAAGCGAATTTAATAAATATTTATACAGAACGAAACTGTATTGTGTAAATAGACCTCATTGAAAATTGGGTCTATCAGTCATTAAGAAATATTGTGAATTTTTTTAATTTCCCTTAATTTTTTGTACCAAGTTTTTTATTAAAATTTCTTTTAAATTCAAATTTTTATGGGCTATAATTTAAATGATTAAAATTAGTGTTCTTTCAAATGTAAAATGGAGCAAAGTTTGCTATAACAGGTGTTAAATAGAGATTGGTTGACCTGAGCAAAATTTTGGTGAGTTAAATTCGGTGAATTAAGACGTAGCCGTTCACATTATAGATAACAACCAAACGGGATGTAGCTTTAACTTTAACTCGAGATACTTTATATTTAATACAAATAAAAAAGTATTTTTATTGTCAATACGCTCAATTTGAAAACTCCGTTATTGTCAATAGATTTGTTTGCAGTAATTCAGTTCAGTGTTATGATAAGAAAGCAATATAAAATGCACAAAGTTCATTAAATGCAAATAAAAATGGCCATTTTACATTTGCAGTCAGGCATAAACTTTTGATATATCTTTTCTCTTAAACAAATATTTCATATAATTATTCAACAAAACATTGAATTACTTCGAAAGCAATTTTTTGAATATTTAATAACTAAAGAATACATAACATTACAATGTTTTCGCGATATTATTGGGAAATTACTAACTATAGAGAGACAGATAGACGACATATCTGTTCATGGCATTGAAGAGTTAGAGTTAACCCAAATTAAATATTTATTTTATGATTTTGAATAATATAATTTCATTTAAGCGTATTTTTAGTGCGATCTAAAAGAGCGCGCAATAGATGTGTTATGTCTGTCCGTCTGTCCGTCCGTCCGTTGCCAAATAGATCTCGAAAACGGTAAGAGCTATCAAAAAACTGATTTCATAATCATAATGAGCGTCCCTGAGAACTGATAAAATGACGACAAAAGTCTGTGTCCAGTGACCAGTGGCCAAGTTACCGACGGAAAACTACCGATACTAATGCTTTACTATGGGAAGGATCGCGCTTTTGTAAACAGTCATAGAATGTATACTTTTACTTGTTTTAACTCAATTCAATGCCACAGAAAGCTTAAAGTTTAGTATTACTGCATAAAAAATTTTCATCAGTGCATTCTATATAACAGTTATCAGTTCACTAATGAATATAATGTTTCATTTTATATAAAATTGAATTCAAAAATTGTTCAAATCATAATCAGAGTAGTTATAGAAATAATCTAATCATTGGCGAAAAAAATTAGATTACTCTTCAATTTGTTGTCGTGATTATGGACTTATATAAGTATTAGTAATTGATAAGAAAATAACTTTGAGTTGAATTTAAAATATGAAAGTTTTATATTGTGATAGCTTTTGAGCCTTTTGAGTACAATTACTATATCTCGACCTTCAATTGAAACTGTTTATCGTGAAAACCAGTTTTCCCATAAAATAACGTTTAAAAAATATCATACGATTCGTATGACTATAACTTTAATTCATATTTTGGTCAAACTTAATGATACGTAAAATAACTGCAAAGCGTTCAAATTTTTAAATCCCTTGAAAATCATTACTCATTTAATGGCTTACTATAAATCCGGAATCAAGTTTTCATAAAATGGGAGAACAGCATAATATGAAACACGATTTGATCATCGGTTTGGGTTCATTTCTAGTCTTCATTTCGAGTCTAACTATAAATTTGATTCAATTAATCAATTACTTAACTATTGGATTCATTAGTATTCGCTATTATCGCAAAATTAACTGTTATTTGCAATATATTATTTGGTCGCGTAAGTGATTCACTCTTTCAATTCAATTTATGTTTTCTGTATTAGACCTATCAGACGGTTTACAGGGTTAAGACCTGGGTTAAGACCTGGGTTTAGACCTGGGTTAAGACCTGGGTTTAGACCTGGGTTTAGACCTGGGTTAGACACTCCAGTATCAGGCAAATGATTATGTAACATAACAGAACATAATTTATGTTCTTTACATAACTATAATTATTACTTCTCTTCTTTAACAAAATTATATCAAAGGTTTTTGTTATTAATAAAACTCAAAATAATACCTTAGTTTGAATGTAAAGAGATTTTTGATTAAAATGATTAAAACTTACGTTCATTTAAAACTCATTTAAAAAGATAGCTTTAGTTTAAGATATATTTATGCCTAATACAGAGTTAAGTTCTTATCGGTTCCTATATTTATTCCTTATACCGGTTCATATATTCCTATAATATGTCAATTATATTAGAATTGAATTTGTCATTAAATAAAATAAGAAAAGCTCAAAGTTTCAAATTGTAATAATATTTTTCATAACAAAAGTATAATTTATAATTGAATAATAAATGTATAGATATTTATTTGAAGCCTAACTTATCGTTATTCTAAATATCAAACTCCAAATGTTATGATTAGAAGACTTTTAACACTTATTATTAGTGTTTTATCAATAAATGTGCTGACTATTGATATAAAACTTGAATAGTCTGTGTTTTGAATCCGATAACTATTCTGTCTTAAAATATAATATTTCATTGTATTTATAATGTGAAAAACACATCAATTTTGATATATGTTAACATTTTTATCAGTTTTATTATTTTTGATTACTCATTCATTATCTAATAATAATTATTGAATATTTATAAGGCAAAAGAGACGCTTGAATTACATAACCTAAAATATCAAAATCTGCACATCGCTGTACTTTATACTAAATGTCAAAGTTTATAAAAAGATTCCAATAAACTTTCCAAATGTTTTTTCTGATCAATTCCTACAAAAATGATTGTTTCGATCCTAATCTTTGATATTTGGAAAATTATTTCCTCAGAAATTAATTATTGTTGATCTTTACTTATCTTATAATTGATTTATTAAAATAATTTATTACTACTGTGAATAAAAATATTTAACACAGAATTCGTAGCGATCGCCGAGTGGTGGTCGGGCTCAACCATTACTCTTTTCTATGGAGACGAAGAATCTAAGAAACAGTTTGGAAACGAGCATTGTTTTGGTGTTTGTAATCACAGATATGAATTGGACGCACCCTTCCTATGGATGGCCTGTGAAAAAGTTCATTGTTTAGGAAGTGCTAAAGCTTTCGGCAAAAAAGAATTAAAATATGTACCGATAGTGGGCCTCACCTTCTTCTTCGGCGAATACATTTTTCTGGAGAGAAATTGGGAGAAAGACTCCAAAAATCTAGAGCCGGCTTTAGACAAATTGATGGCACACGAAGACAACGTATTGTTAATGATAGCGGCAGAGGGAACGCGATTTAATAAACAAAAATATGAGGCCAGTATGCAATTCGCTAAAGACAAAGGACTAAAAGTTCATTATAAACACCACTTATTGCCGAGAATTAAAGGTTTTGCATATTCTGTCCGATACTTAAAAGCTAATCGTATGTAATGTTTTATTTTATTTATTCTTTAGTTATTATACTATAGTTATAGTTATAATTATTTTTTTTTAAAAATAAGACCCGAAATGTGCGCTCTATAACATTCAGATAGCATTTGACGAACAAACTAATGTCGAGATAACGGCTTCCAATTACATAAAAGGTTTACCAATGAATGGCGACCTATATATAAAGCGAATTCCGATCAATAGTGTTCCGACGGATTCTGATGAAGAAATAACAAAATTTCTTTACGATCTCTACACTGAAAAGGTCTCAAAAAATGCTTTTTGTTTTATTTATAACAATGAATTATTGAAATTTGCATTACTTTGAAGGATGAACTGATGGAATATCACAGAGAAAATGGAATATTTCCCGGCATAGCAGTAAAACATGATCGAAGTCTATTACCTCTAATCCTATTATATATAAACTTCTTAATAACTGGCATTCCTTTAGCTTACATTTTATTTAAAGTATTCACTTCAGGCAATTGGATTGCAATAACTGTCACAACGCTTTCTATAGTAATAGGTATGCTTTCTATAGATTTATTCTAAAAAATTATAACATTTTAAAATATTTCCTTAAATTAATTTTATATTTATAAAGTTTACGTCGGATTATATTTCGCCATTCGCTCAGTAAAAATTACAAAGGCTTCAAATTATGGCACTTTTGAAGGTAAAAGTTTGAGAAAAAGAATCGATTCTCGTACTGAAGCATTAAAAAATGGTTTAAATAATGGAAACACTAAAGTAGAAAATAAGAAGCAGTCATAAAGAATCCAATTTCAATAGTTTTTACTCTAAATTATGTAAATATTTATTTGGTTAACCATTTTTGTGCTTAATGTCAAATCTGTTTATTTGAATTAAATTTTTAAGATTAAATTGAAAAATAGATATAAATATATGTCAGTGATTATGTGTGAATTGAAATTTATTGTCCAATCAAAAGAAAATGAATGCGATTATCCTTTCAAGTGGAATGGGTTCACATCATAACAATATTATAATTAACTGCATTTTATTCAATTAATTTTATCTAAAAGGGAAAAACCAGAAAATAGGGTGACATTCAATATCACAGCTGAAGCATTTATTTAAAAAAGAAACAAAATTTCATTGATATGTATAACCAGTGTTGACTTTAATATTATTTTCTACTCCTAGCGTGATGTCTATGTCTATAGTGATGATACAGTACAACCCAAGGTCTGTGTTTTGCTTACAGGTATACAAGATTTTGGAAATTTGATAATTTTTTCCTTAATTCCATTATTGAATGTAATGCTTACTAAACTCGCAAAACTCAAACTTTAAGCTTTAATAATGTGATAATTTGCAGCATTTCAGCTTTAATAGAATGTAAATGTTTTTATGCAAAATGTTTTTTCCTAAAGTATTAAAAGTATTATTTGTTATAAACTGTTTTGTATTGTTTGCAAATTCATTCAAAATCGCTCACAACTACACATCAGTTAATGCAATAAATATTGAAAGTTTAAGACAATATACAGCAATAGTGCATTGTTTGGCACTAATAAACAGTGAATTTTCCGCATGTAATCAAAAGGCCAATCAAACGGGTCGACAAATTTTAGCAGATTATAAAACAGATACAATCAATGGTTTGCCGCTTAATATCAGATGCTGTGGTCTCTTAGCTCTCAGCAGGTGTTGGATTAATGCAGCGGAAGAAAAGTGTACTCAAAACGAAACTCAATTAATGAAAAAGTTGCCGTTCATTATAATCCCTCATTTGAGAAATGAATGCCATTATTATATCTTTTATCCTCATAAGTGTTCAACAAATGTATTCAATTTATGGCAAATATTAAGTTTACTTCTCATAATACCTATAATTTCTTTTTCAATTATTTCTTCGGTTGTTTTCTGTTTGCGTCGAAGAAGTTATTATTCAAGACAAACAACTTTATTATAGCTTTTTATTATTGATATATCGAATAGATTTGAATTTTAAGAGATTGTATTATTTTCATTGCTATTATATTTGATTAAAACTTTGGTTAAGTTTCAAACCGCTTAAGTCATCAATTTTTTGCATTTACTTTTGATAAATTCAGATCAAAGTATAAATGATTTAAATTAAATATATTATAATACAGAAAATCTTAACAAAAATACGGACTATAATCGAAATAAATATTTATATTTTGTTTTACACTAATTTAGAACTAATGATTGACATCAATTAAATTTAAATTTAAAAATCAAATGAAAAATATTACTAAAATTGATAAGTGATGCGAAAGAATCCCAAAAGGTGTCAAAATCTGTTTCATAATCAATAATAATGTTTAAGAGCAAACCTCAGAGTCTGAACAAATCTATTTCAGACGGAACTTGTATCCAATTTCCGAGATTTTGTTCCTGAAATGTTTGCATACACTGAGTCTTTGCTCTTTGATATTCTTGTGAAGCAGTCTTTCCGTCTCTATATATAACAGGAATGTTATGTCCTAATGAACAGGTCGACAAAGTTGGAGCGTTTCTGCCCAATAGTGAACAAAATCGTGCGAATAAAGAACGCTTTGACAATCGTGAAACACCTCCTTCTATATGGATGCGTCCGCTATCACATGCGAGCACTTCGGGTTTATCATCAAATTTAATCCAATTTATTGCATACGGAGGAGCTTTGGTTAGCTATTAATTGTGATTAACATATTTTAATATAATTATTATAAACAAACTTAGAATGGAATGAGTGGTGCAGTAGTTGTTGAAACTCTTTCTGGTAACAAATCAGTCATAATATTATTTTTAAAAATATATAATTTACATAAAGAAAGCAGTGAAACCACGAAAAGAACTAAACAACGAATTTGTAGTTTTTTTACTATTTTTAATATTTTCTGTCTCATTATTTATTCAAAAGTAAGTTCTCACAAATCTATCATTAACTCATATTTTCAACAGTACAACAGTACTCAAACCGCTCAAAGCCATCATTACTAAAATCAAAATTAGAGTATTTAATAAAACCAATAATTGCATACCTGTCGGGTGAGATCTTCCTTTAATTGACATTTTGCTACTTTAGACTTATTGAGTCGAAACGTTTCGGGCAGTGATTTAAGTGAATTTGAATCAAAATTAAGGTTTAGTCTTCCATGAAGTGCACGAATCAAATGCTCGTAATTGAAAAGCGATCCGAGAACTATACTCTCCAAATATATGGGTTCTGTTATGTGACTCAATAGAGCGCCCTTTAATCAAAATTATGACAATAATTAAATTTAAATAATTAGTGAAAAGTAAATTAAACCTGTATTCCGACGACATTCCAAAGAGATATTTTGTCAGAACAGGACATAAATTGCAACCGTTGGTGGCCCTGAAGTATTCCATCCCAAGTGAGTATAGCCTCTCTCTTGACAGGTATGGTTCCCTCTCCGCCTTCTATTTTGGCTCTCAATACTCCTCTTGTGACTCGGTTTGGATGCGCATCGCTTTCCTTTAAATTTGATTATAATCACAATATTTAAAAATATCAAAAATTAAGATAATTTCTTACATTTTCTTCTTTAGGACTGAAAACTCTGGAGTCGCCACACGGGGCAGTGCTTATGAACAGGTGAACGCTTATGTTTTTCTTCAACCGAAAGCCGTACGTGTCTGGCCTTCGCTCCAAAACAAATTCTGGTTTATCTTCAAAATTATTTTCGATTATTTTCTCAATTTGGAGATAAAGGTAATGAAGAAAACAACGTCTCGCCAACACTTCCGCGTGACAGTCATTTAGCGCATAACCATTCATAGAAAGACAGTCCCCTTTCACACATTTAGTACCACTCGTCAGACAAATAACATCAACAAAATTAATATCCGTTTCATCTGTGAGTACTATTGCCGAGAGAACTGTCCATTTTTTAATTTCAACCAATTTATCCCAAACTTCATTGCATTTAAGCATAACTGCAGAACCGATTCTGTTGGCGATATCCTTAAGTCACAGAATTATAAGATATGAGAAGAGCTATGAATAAAAATCAATTCAAATGTATACCTGTTTTAAAAAGAGAGGCTCTTGAGCTATCTGTACAGTACTCTGAGGCACATAACTCTCAGGATTGTCAGAATTTTGTGAATTTAGCGAAATATTATACATCTGTAGCAATGCTTTGGATGCGGCCTCAGCTTTGGCTAACTTTTTGGTACGACCCGAACCCGTAAAGCTTTCATTAGCGACCGGTAATTGAAGTTTCATTTTGAACATAACTGAATGCCTTTTATTAGTATTTTCTGATTCTATTGGTACCCATTTTGCGTCCGGATGTAACTCATGTATCACTGAAACTGGGTTTTGATGAACCGGCGTTTCACTCATTACGCGCAAAATGATTCGCTCTTTTTTAATATTAAGCACTTTAGGGACTGATTTTTGTTCGTCATTGTTGTCGTCCATATTTTCATTTGATTTTTCATCAGAATATTCTTTGAATTCAACGAAATTGTCGTCATTGTAATCGTCAACTGTAAAGTCATCACTACTTTTATTTAATCCTGAATTAAAACTCGAAGATTCGGCGGCTGTCGAGGTGTTCAGAGATTGTGAAAGAGAGGGTTCATTTGGTTGACTCGGAGGTGAGGGATAGTGATAGACAGCTCCGACAGGAGGTAGAGTTAAAGGACACGGTTCTCTGTAGTGCTCGTCATAGTATGCGTTTTCATATCTATTATTATAATCCAAATCATATCTTAATTCTTCTTCATATGGATATTCACTGAACGGTTGTGCGGATCTGTGATCTCCATAATTGTTGAACTGATCATAAGCTTGAGATTGATGTCGTGTAAAGTATGGCTCATATCTGTGATTATAGGCATGTCTTCTGTGTTGAAATGTAGGTCTGTTCCCAACTCTGTTTCTCTCATCTGTCAAGTAATGGATCGCATGTTTGGCCGCCTCATGTCGTGCCGATTGCTTTGTCCGCGAAGTGCCGTGAAATATGAGACCATTCACGTGGACTGCGATACAGAACAGAGGCGAATGTGCGGGTCCTGAACGGCCCTCTTCTACATATCGGACTGCGTTTCGCTGCGGAAACATTTCTTGCAATATCTGAACAAATGTCCGGTTTTGACGATTGGACTCAGAATTAGGATTAGCTGTCATTCAGTCATTGCATAAAAATATTAATTCATTTTATTGCAAAACAAATATCAATACTATTGATAAACAAAATTATGAATACATTTAATGATAATTACATTTTGTTTGTGAGCTATTCTTCTGCTTATTGTTTGAGTCATTGTTCGAATTATTTCTTTCTTCAGTCAATAAATTGTTGATTTCAACCAAATTTATATCTAAATCATTGCTTTTGTTTACGAACTCTTCGGTTTCGATATTTATCTCATCTTTTTGTTGACCACTAATCGGTTCCTCATTTTCCACATTTGGTTCCATTTCTTCTTATATTAAACTATGATTTCAATTATCATTAATTATATTTCAATTTTAATCAAGTTTACAATAATTTATATTTTAATTAAACTCTTTCTAAAACATTGTGAAAAAACATTTGATTTGTTCATAAAATACGTC
>JAQGCH010002540.1:0-12419 GCA_034699485.1 Nanhermannia elegantula
AAGTTAAAAACCTCTGTAACTTAAACCTAAATTCTGGTCCCAAACGACTTTAACTTATGGAGGTTTCACTGTAATAGTAAATTGCATTACGGTGCTTTGTGCAAAAACGATAAAAGCATCTAAGCTGGTATTTAACTTGAAATAGAATGTTAGCCATAATTTAAAATGAAATAAATTTCTAGCATTGATTTCATAAGATCTAAATGTTCTCAAGAATGAGTTCTTTGTATATACAGTATAACTAATATTCATAAGAATGCGCGACTAATTTATAGTGATTTCTATAAGATGTTGACTCAATTTATCAAAATAATTGAGAAGGATATTAAGTCCATAACTAACGATAAATGGGGAAAAATATAAGTTAAGCAATTAATCATAACATACCAAATACACCTAATCGGTAATTAAGTGTGACCACAATCACTTGACCAAAACTGGCTAATATACTGCCGTCATAAGGATTACCGGCGTCCCAATCATATGACTCTCCGTGAATGAATACAATGATTGGATATTTAGTAGATGAAGATGAAGAGGAAGTTGTAGATGATGATGACTGCGATCCTGTTTTATAAATAAGTTATTGAAGTTATCATTTATTTGGAACCAAACTATTTTCTTTACATCTAATTATTTTTTCAATTATATCACAAGCTTTAAAATTACAGATATTTTTAACGCCCTTATCATAAACATTACGTCTTTTGCAGGGGATCTTATATTTGCTCAGAATAATAATGAAATCTTACCCTATGTCGGAGTGAGATTTGATAACACCTTTATATGATTCTCAAATAACAATAACACTAGCCTTAGGTTTAGTATACTATAAGTATTGCAATTTTATATTAAAGAAATATTATCCGGAAATTTTATATTTAAGCAGAGAATACCCAATAGATATTGAATTGCGTTGTGATTATTATTTTTTCTAACATTTAAAGCATGGCCTGATATTAACCTATAATATTGGGAAACACAAGTAATGATCATTCGATACCCAAATTAAAATAGAAGAATTCCTTTTTAAAATCTAACTTATTATAGCATATGATACGCTAGTCAAACAACAGCTACTAATACTGAAAGCCCAGTATCAATCTCAAATTAAAATTATATAAAAATTAGTGTTCGGTATCGAGTCTCGATCGAAAAATTACTTCTCGAGTCTCAATAGATAGGCATTTCGAGACTCGTCAAGCCTCGAAATTTTTGATATTGAAGAATAAATTTTTTGAAAGTCAGACTATGTTTTCAATGTCACTTGAATTTTGAAAAAAAAAGTCGAGAATCGATCGATCCTCGAGTTTCGAGGCTAAAACTTTTCGAGACTCGAGAAGTTTATTTCTCGAAAATACCGAGCACTAATAAAAATGCATAAAATTATTTTTAGATTTGCTTTATTCTTATTATAGAATTAATCAAATATTCAAAAATAATACAATTATTATTATATTTATTTGAAAATTAATACTCATTCATAATGAAATTTGAAAATTATAATATTCATGAATAATAATAGGCTCAGGGGTCGGAGCTTTAGGCTAGAAACAGAACCTTTGTTTACACGATTAATCATGCTCCTCTTTAATTAAAAATTTGAATGGCAGCTAATTTATGAATATATTTAGGGTTTAGGTATATTAGACTTTATGTATAAATTTTTTAGTATATTTTGTTTGTGATTCTCAAACGTGAGTTTTTAAAAATTGTTTAAATAGAATCCGTGTCAATTTGAATGACTTATAAATAAATAACTTTTGTTTAGCCATTAACTCTGTCAAAAGGATTTGATCGAACCTCTATTTGGCAACAAATCATTAATGAACTCATGAATTGCCGAAATCAGGTCATAACTTAATGGTTCCAAACTTTAGCTCAAATGACTCAACGAATAATAGTTAACTAACTCTGGAACACAAATCCTGAAGGAAATCAAACTTGTAATTACAGTATCTTTTCTCTGAGACACTTTGTTCGACACCTGACAGAGTTATTTTATTATAAGGTTAATAATGTTTGACTCATGTCATAGCTTTTAATAAGTTGTGATACTGTAAATCGATTCAATTTAATTAATTGGTCGTAAGCTTTGTTCAATATATAGTTCAACAAATATGAGTTCATTAATTGTTGAGCAGAAAACTCAAAATGTATAAAGTGATTGATAAGTTCCTTTTGATATACTCTGTATTCTAGGTTTTATATTATAACAGCTGTACTTAACTTTATAAAACAAAGAGAATATTCTATTTAATAAGCCAAAGCGCTATGGCTCCGACTCTCGATCGAAGGGTCTGAGTTCGAACCCCAGGCGATCCAGTTTTCTCTGCTATATGTTGGCCACATATTCTGTGTTTTTTAATTCACTAATTTAACATAGGCTTCGGTGAGATCTCCTCTCATTAGGGAGTTGGCTGAAGAAAACGTTTTTAAACGTTTTTTTATCTGTAATATACTGTAGTTTACAGTTGCAGTCAATTTTTTTAAATAACAAAAGGACACAAATCACTCATTTTTAATGGTATATTAATTAATTTTTATTTGCAATTTTCAGAAACTACATAATATATCACTAATATCTATACAAAAGTTACCTTTAGTTTGTATTTCAAGTAAAGCAAGCGATTTAAGGCAATAATATAAAACACTTGTTTATGTATTCGAACTTTTAGGACATACTGTAATATATTAATAGGATATATACAGAGTTGTAAACAATTTATTGGATTTTAGGAATGATTTACAAGAATATCTGAATCTATCCAAAAATGATTGGATTTTTTTGTATAACTGGATTTAAGGTCTAAATCAAATACTACGTATTGCAAGTTTATGTGAGTGCTGATCACTTTATTTGTTTCCAATAATTCTATGGATTTATGAGATTTAGCTTTTGTGGTGTTTTGTGAGGGAATCACATAACTCACCAGTTCTACAGCTTTCATATGAAATATCTAAACGTCTCTCAATCTGAAACTTTAGAAATTATTATTAAGTTTACAAAATTTTTGAGTTTCAGCTGAATTAAGTTTAAGCGAAAAGCTTTAATCTTGATATGCAGTGCTTTATTATTTATATCTTCACATTAATATTTAACAATTTTAAATTTATAACATGCATAAAAAATTCATCAAATTCTAAGGCAGTTGTGTCTTCTCGACACACATTTTATTGATTGCTATTTTCGTTATCTATTTCTTTATTTCCAATAATTTGATATTATTTTTTTAATTTTGAGCAAAAGCTTTATTTCAGTCTCATAGCTGTCTCTTGACTGACAAGTGACACATAATACTAATTTTTAATGCAAAGCTTATTCATGTAATATAATGAATAATTAATCTAACAATTCATTCATTAATCATTTAGTTAATTGATTAAAAAATGTTCTGAAGATTTAATATATTTGAAGACAAGACTAGAAGCAAAAAAAGCTGTTATAAGTATATAGTGTAGTAAAATGTTGTATAATACTTGTGTAACATTATGGAAATAATGTATAACTTGACAATGACATACATTAGTTAAGCTTTACAATTAGCTCATGTTTGTTATAAAGCACTGCATTTGACTAAATTATTTTGTTATTTTATACTACATTTATCTCGAGATTACTAACAAATAAGCGTTGGATCAAAAGATGTTTTATATTTTATAGAAGATTGAAAGGTTCATAATCAATGTTGTCATGAGTTACTATAGTGACAGCTTCTTTCTGTATAAGACTTTTGAATTGGGTTCTGTATAAAGAAACTGCGCTCTCGTATTCAATAGCAAAAGATTGTTGGACATCTAATTCTGTTATGCATTTTGTGACAAAAATCTTGTTCAACATATTTCAACATAATTTTGTTTCGCAGTTTTTGTTACTTTTTCAAATTATAGACCAAGAGTTAATGTCTAAAAATAATGATTTAGGTTAATGAATATGTCTATTAATCACTCCATTTGTATAAATTAGTTTCTTATTTTACGGTAAATTTGAGTCATTCATTAGCAAACTTCTAATTTGACAGACTCAGGCGCGTAAAAAAGCCAAAAGTAAATTATGTCCAAAAAACCTATTCATAAAAGAATGCAAAGCATTGCTCATTTGTATAAATTCTTTGTTTTCCATCAAAATTGACGCATTTTAAATGAATAGCGCAATACCATTCACTTTAAGACATTTATTTATAGTTTAATCATTTTTATGGAAACTTTTTGCAACTTATTTTATTTTTAAAGATGTAGAACTTGAAAACTATCTGCAATTAAATTAATTTATTTTAAAGAATAATCTATTTTAAATTCTTTATTTAATTAAATTAATTTATTTGCTAAAATTCATAAAGGACATTAAAAATCGTTGGTGTATTACTGTTGAAGTATTATTATGTTTGATTAAAAATGACTATTAATGAATTCAAAATGAAATAATTATTTTCAGCAGTTTTTGGTTAATAAATGAATTTCGAGTTTGGATACAACAAATGAGAACTTCCGAAACTAGCATTCAAACTATGTTAACAAAACTCTTGAATTAAGTAATACGTTATAGTGGAGAAGGCATTCAAATGATGCACTGTAAAGAACTACTGCATAATAGCCTTAACATTATGAAGTCGCCCAAATGCATAACTATCTTGATTTACATTCAAACTTCTCATTCACGCGTTAGAATCACTTTAATATTTTGATTTGAAAGCATTGCATTAAATCACACACTTCACTATTTTTGTAGATTTACTCAAATGCCAATTCACTATTGAGCACAGCTTTTATGATAGAGTCGGTCAGTGTATGGATTGAGAAATGTGATTAAGTTGTATAAAAGAGACGTTGGGATCCAATATTTTCTGTGTGTTTATTTATACTGCACTAGAGATCTAAACCACTATTTCCACATTTTTTTAAATTTTAGATTTTCTAAATATTATACCAATTTTTTAATAATAATAATTATTGTAAAATGAAATTTAATTATATTGGTATTAATTTTGTAAATCAAATAATTACTGTATTTATGAATCACTACAATTAAAGTAAAACTTTTTACTGATCCTGAAGAACGAATTGGTTTCTGATGTGGATCTCTAGGCTATCGGACCGAACATAAGACATCAATATCTACATAAAGCTGTTGAATAAAAATGATGTGTCAGAGGATTTTTCAATTTTGTAGAGATTTGAAAGAGGCATCCCTTACACAGAGCTAAAGAGAAGTTAAAATATGAAAAACGAGATTTTGAAAAGAAATAATTAATATGAATGAAGCATCGATTCCAATTTTTTGCACAAATTTTACATAAAGCAATCTATGAAATTCATAAATTTCATCTATATGCATTACTTAAACCAAATTGCTATGTACTGTTTATTGGGTGAGCTTACTTACAAATCATTTCAAAGTGAATCTGGTTTTTATGAGTATACCATATTGTACTGCACACCGATTTCCATAAAAAAATATTTGGGCCTCTATTGTATTTGACTATTTAAAAGTAAAGAATCTCGAATGTAATGTAAAATACACGAGAAACAGAAAATATGTAAATAAAGTTATGTTCAAATTTGTTGAAGTTATTTTATATGTAGAATAAGCAGAGAGTCATGTTGAATAAACCTGAATAGACGTTCGTTGAATCGTGTCCTGAATTCAAATGTCAATTTCCAAAATAGAGCAGAGAGAGAGAGAGAGAGAGAGAGAGAGAGAGAGAGAGAGAGAAACAGAAACAGAGAGACATAGACAGAAATTGCAAAGAATCAGACTGAGTATATTTAATATAGCACAACATGAGGTCACAACACTTTTTTCATATTTTGTATTAATGAGTAAATGCAAACCTTTATTTTTACTCAAACGCACCGCACTATTAGAATAATGCAATTCTTTTACAATTAAGTTTTTGGTACAGAATTTCTGAGATATGGTTTCTAAATCTTAAGCGTGTCATTGAATAAGACTAACTGATCAGTTTTGATTGATTGCAATTTTCAACATAAGACATATAATAATATATTATTTATAAACTGTTTATTCACTGAATTAATAACAAGAAAATAGTGAACCATTTCAACATTACTTTCAGTTTTAGCAGAATTTTTTGAGCTAACAATTTATAAAAACACATAAAGTCCTATCATTAGGGATTACAGTTTAACATTAAATTTTTAGCTCTCATAGAAGTGAAGTCCAAATGGTTTTGCACTTATTTTTAAATTCTGATTCATAAGTAACAACAATAAGCAGCAAAAGTAACAAGTTTTCTATTTTTTATGTAGTGAAAGACATGACGACTGTTCCATTTCAAAAAGTTCTTCCATTTTTCTAAGAGTCTTTCGGATCAATATAGAAAATGATTAAAAGTTTAATTTTTCATTTAATTAATTTAAGTTATTGAGTGCTCGGTTTTGGATTGATTTTGAGATTTTTACTCAAATTCATATAAAATACTCCAAAATACTTAATCTAATTATATTTAACTTAAAATAATTTTTATAAGCTTTTGATTTCAAAATAGAACTAACATTGAACTGACTTTCAATTTGAATTGATTTTTAATTAATGTATGTATTGATTATATTTTTGCAACAAAATACTAAAAGCAAAAATTGAATACAATTTTAAAGTTCTTGATTAAAAATTTGCGAATCAAATAAATTAAAGCAATTTTAAGACTTGATTTAAATGTAAGCAAGATTTGTATGCATTATCTTTTAATGTAAATATATTGTAGTGGATGACAAAAATCAGTGATTTGTTTCAAATGCTAGGATTATTGTGTTGGATAACAAGAGTATGCTTTGTGTTCACAATAATTATAAATGACATTCAGATAATAGTATTGCAAAGATTTGCTTTCAAGATATAGCTATTAGAGAGGTTTTTATGTGACTAAACATGTAAAAAGAATTAGTTTGACTGAATTATGGCACAGTGTTTAATAAAAAATCACTACACTATTACTTAATGCTAATGTTTTTTGATTACTGTGGTGTTAATATGTGCCTATCGATAAAACTTTAAGTTTCAAATAATAGTCAATAATAGAATTGAGTTTATAATTCATTTCTTTAAATTCATGCATTCATTAATATTCCTTAAATTTAATTTATTTAAAAAATAAAACAAATTTAATCATTTCTCTTGAATGGAATGAAAATTAAATTAAACTTATTTTTTTGTTTGAATTGCGATATTTGAATATATAGTTGCATTAAAATACACTCCATTCCAATTATTGTTAACAAGTATAATGTGATTATACGCTTATAGTGAAACTTTTTACTGCGACAATCAATTCACTAAAAACGGGATGGAGTGTGGAGTGGAGTGTATTATAATAATATATTCAGTATTTGATTATTTTAAACAGTATCCAACTTATTATATTAGTATAAGAATGTGTTATACTGTAATAAAAACTATAACTTTTTGTTTTTTAGAATAATTTGTTTTGACTCATTGTCTACTTTATCTGCTTATGAAACTGAAATTTCTATGAATTTTTCAAGAGATGGGAAATAGAGCTCAAGAAAATAAAAATATGCAGCCTTTATATGTCTAGCACTTCAATAAAGCTCACTAGATATAAATTTTTTACTTCAAATTTAAATTCTGAGATCTTTTTTAACAATATGTATGTTAATAAACAACAATAACTGTAAAATTCAGGATCTTATTTAATTTTATAGCAGACTTTTAGAAAAGGCACAAATGTTTGCCTCAGAATTTTGATCAGTTATTCAAAATATGATTAAATTTATGATAAAGCTTATAAACTTGTAGCATGTTTTTCAAGATGAAATTTTCTATTTCCTCGCCATATATAAAACACATTTTATTCAATAATGACTTTTGAGCTCAATATATACTCGGAAAACATATTTTCCTCCAAACTATAATATTTTAGCGTTTATTACTAGTGTCTGACACGTCACATATATATTATATGATTTATTGGATAACTCTTTAGTAATAAAAAGCGTTTGTATTCTTATTTTTTAAATGCTAAATATTTTACTGCCCGTTTGCTGTGCAGTATATAAAGCAAATGTATATTTTATTAGATCTAAATTTTATTTGAATGGCAGATAAGTTGTATGCGTTCAACTATTTAACGATTATGATAGAGTTTACAGTTCATTATTAAACAAATTAAAATTGCAGAAAATGATTCCTATATTGATAGAAAATTATTTATTATCTATTGGTTTAATCAATAGAAAAATATTGAACTTAAAAATTAATTAACACATAAGTGTCTTATTTGAAAGTCAATTGAAAAGAATTTATTGAGTTTTTCACTTTTCAAACTTGAAATTCCATTTGGAATCAAACTTAGAATTTTTTTTTAAAAGCTGGTATTTCTGAATAGTGTATCACAAATAATAGGATTTGGTTGACTGCAAAACTAAAATGAAGGCAAAAATTGGGAGCAGATGCAGAAAAATATAAGTAAACCAATTCTTACTGTAGAGCTTTTTATATATCTTGCATTTAAATACTATATATAGCAATCATTGAAACTTTTCAAAGAATAAGAAATATATGTATAACTATTGCAATAAAAAGATGAGAATTATTTTGTATGACAGAATTGACATACTTGTAAATACAGTATCATTATTAACACTAACTCTGTTTCCCTTACTATACGAGTGAGTATAAGCTTAATAAAGAAAAGTATTACAAAAAATGCTGTGTTTTTTCGCAAAATCACTTTATTAGTTATATATATTTTCTGTGATTTAAATATAAAAATTGCAAATGTTTTAGAGATTTATTGTTGAATCAATTTATTTGCAATCAAAAGTTAGAAATCATTTTAAATAGAAATAAGAAGTAGAAAATTTAGTAAATGGAACACTGTATGCACACAAAATGAGTAGAGTTCGGTACGAGAGTTCGAGATTTTCGATATCGATCGGGAATTTCAACTCTCGAACCCGATCGAAAGCAATTGAGAGTCTCGCGAGTCTATCAAAAGCCCGGACTGAAAAACTTAGATGAATTAGACTTTAATATAAAACTGTAAAACTGGCAATATTTTGATAACAAAATACAAAAATTATAATTTGATTGAGTGAAGTACTCCTGAAATGGAGACTGAAATACTGACCTCTAAAATAGAGTTAAAGACAAACAGCTTTAAAGAGAAATTTGTTCTAAGCTTTTATAATGAAAATCTGATGATTCGACAGAGTCTAAAATCAAATTGTGATGTTCATTAAAAATGTAGAATAAGCTATAAATTGTTTAATACATAGGTCTAATAAATAGTGTTATTAGACAGACACCTGTTTCCTGACAAATGTAATAGTTATTTAAATATAAGTCAACTCTATATTAAATTTATTCTACATTTTTAAAAATCTTAATATAAAATATATTTTAAATATATTATTTTTCTAAAATGATTGGGATATCGATACACAGCATAATAGAGTACTGTAAACCTTGATATTATTATTGTAACTGATGTTTGAGACCTGTTTGAGAAGTAAGTCAAGAAAAATATGAAAATATGAGCAAACTTTTGCCAATACGTCAAAGTTTTGTATTATTGCAGAACATGATATAAAAAATACAATTTTATTAGAATACTGTGACACTAAAATGCATAAGAATGATATGCTTTCATTTCAAAAAGTAAAGCAGAAGAGTAGATATAGCCAGCATTGAATCTAAAATATTTTATTATAATTTTCAATAACCATAACTTTATATTATATGAATAAAAATATATGCGGTGTTCAGTACAGGAGACCAAAGAATTGAAAATCCAAAAATTGAACATTGATTATAAATTCTTTTAAACTCATTATATAATAATTGATTAAAAGTTGTTTATTTAATATTAATTATTAAATATAAAATAAAAAAGAATTAGATCTTAATGTCTGAGCGCTTTTAACTTATTTTCTTTCTCATTAGTGAATGTAATTCAAAATATTCGTTAACCAGGAAATGCCGATTCTGCAGAGCTCTGCTTAAGAACTCTTGAAAAGTGCATTATTTTGAATTCATTGCTAACAGTAAAATAAATTACAAGAATAAAACTAAAAGTATGTATAAATGTTAGGAATGCCAACTCTCTAGCTTTACGACTAAAGACTTTTGAAAACTGTCTCCAGTTTTGGTGTTAAGCTAAAGGATAGATTATTTTGCAAACCTTTTGAAAAACACATTGTTTGTAAGTTTAATTTAAAAATTTATCTCAATGTTTATTCACAAAATTGTTGGCATCTATAAGAAAAATGGTTTTCAGTTTAAAGCAATTGTTCTGTTTATATATCAAAATAGAAATTAGATATAAAACTCAGCAAAAATGTGAGTCAACTGAGAATATGAATTCGCACACGAAAAGGACTGAAAGACTTTATTATTGAAACAAATGTTGATTCTCAATATTGAACAATAAAGAATCGAAAAGTTGCTAAAAGTGTTTCTAATTTCCATTGAAGTCGAACAACCTATTTATCTGATGTTATGTTAGGCAATGAATTATCTATAACGCAAATTGAACCAATTTTTCATAGCATGGCATATGTTAAATCTTACACATCTCCCCCTCTATCTCTCTCCCTCCCCCTCTCGCATAAAACGTATTCTGTTATCTTCAATACCTTATTGTCAAATATGTTATCCTGAATTGTCATCTTTGGTGGCTCTAAGCTATAAACTTAATCCTTAGTATAGAGTCACGGTTGGCATAATATTTGTCGTTAATATTTGCCATTTGATGGTATTGTCAATTGAGTGCTAGACGTCGCCGACGGCCCAACCAAAGCAATTGTTTGATTGATTTTTGTATTCAGTTTGTGACCTAAACATTGTTAGGCTCTAATAATTCATTGGGAATGAATGTCAGGATTCAATTCTTACTATTTGTGCGGTTTGTATTATTTATTTATTTTCTAAGATAACATTAATGTAATGCAATTGAATTTTATTTAATGGATAGGTTTTTGCGATTTATAGACTAAAGTTTACTTTTTAAACTTTATTTCATGCAAATGTATAAGATATCGGTTATTAATCTTATTCAAAGTATCGTATCATTGCATTCAGTAGAAAACGGTTCAATTTTTTGGACAATTTTTTGAACATTTTTTGAACAACTTTTGTAAGAATATGTTTCAGTTCAATAGTGAAACTCAATTGGATACAAATTTTTAATTAAAAAATGATAATATTTCTAAATTAAGATTTAATTGAATACTAAATCAAAGAGTGAGGCGCAGTAATTAATATATAACAGCTCTTTAATTGTTAAACATTTAAGGGAATAGAGACTTAATGAGAAAATTTGCCGCTTTAGTAATTTTGTTCTTTGATAGATACATATAAAAAGAAAACACTCGACTAAAAAATGTAGTAACTATTGGCAACTCTTAAGTTAAAATCGTTTTCTCCTCTCTTCAGCGGCCAATTTTCATTCATTGATTTAACTTTTATCACTTAACACAAACAGTGGAGAAAGCTTTCAGATGAGAGATATGTATTTGACATCAAGTGGAGCAGAGCTACTGCTAAATCACTTCTATCACAAGTGGGTGATATAAAAAGTGGCAATTTTTCATTATTTATAGCCTAATCCATGAATGAGATGTAAAAGATATGGAATAGAGTAGAACAGTCTTATTGATTGTATAAGACCTCACTTACATATGATTTATTAATTGTGAACTAAACTTATTTATACATTTGTTTGAATAAATGCAGAATCGAAAAGAAGACATGTCTCAAAATTAAGACTCTTCTGATACTAACATTTTTACACTTAGATCATAATAACTCAACTTTTACTACAGCCTTAATTCGAAAATTTTATAGTTAGTTATTATATGAATTGTTATGTGTGTTGGCATTTATTTATTATACTCTGCAAACAATCATTTCGTAAAAGTTGTAGAAATTTTTAAAATCAATCCTAAAATGAAAATTTTGAATAAAATTAATAATCAAGTGATTAAAAGAACTTCAATGTTATTAAATATGTTATGAATTAAGATGAAAATATGCTTCTAATAGATTTGATTTAAGCATAATCTGACAAAAACACTAAATAATACTTCAAAATACATTAGACTAGAGATTTATTTTGTTGAAAAAATCTTAAGAAAAATTGAAACTTTTATGGAGTGTCGTCGACTTCAAAGTTTAATAAAGCGGTACATTTCTGTATATGATTGGTTTGAGTGTGAATAGAAAAATATTTATCTGAAAGTAAGGGAGTAATAGAAAAAGGTTTTCACAAATTTGAAATATGATAAGCATGCTTTTGTATCTGCCTATTACTATCTAATAAATAGCGTTCTCAAAGTAAGAAACATCTCAAAACATTATGAAACGCAAAAGATCATCACAAACAACATCATCATTTTTCGGCTCACTGAGTGTGTGGACCACTCAAAGATCTCTCTCT
>JAQGCH010002541.1:0-12415 GCA_034699485.1 Nanhermannia elegantula
AGTGTCGTGTTTCCAAAAGCGTCAAACTTTCCATTTATATTGGAAGAGAGAGTGAGATTAAGTTCTTCTAATCTTTTTTATCTTAACTTTAATAAAAGTTATGGTTTTTTAATTTAATATATTCTCAGTTTTCGAGTTCGTCTAAACAAGTCGTTGAATAAATCTTTTAATTTATTAATATTTTATGCAAAAGCTTTTTAAAAGTTATATTCAATAATTCTTTTGTTATAATCTTTTTATATATGACATCAAATTGTGAGCTTTTTATTTATGGATTATGTAATACTTAATTTATGTCTGAATTTGTATATAACTAGTAAAGCAATTAACCTTTTTTCATACCGGTATTCACCACTTTAGTGACTTTTTAAAATCTTATCCTCTTTTTGAAAATCAGATAAATTATTCAAACCATTTGTTGTTAAGTTTAATTTATTCTATTTTTTACAGAATTCTAGTGGTATGTCATCAACAGGACATCACCACAAGACAGATTCAAGTCTGTCACGTCTTGGATGTGCTCTGGCAACACAACTCCAGCTGACAGCAGCCAAGACTAGTGGAACATTAGCTTCATTAACCCATCGGTTATCGCGTCACACAAATGGTGAGTAAAAAATACTATGTATCACATATTATTATATAATACAATATTTAGAACTAAGCTTTTAATAAGTATTACAAGTAAAGCCAGTTGTTTTATTATTTACGGTGTAGAACACTGTTTGAAGATAGCTTTATAAGTATTATTCCATTAATTGAACTTTTAGTGAGATATTGAAAAAAGCTCACCACTAGAGGATTTCCAGTATTTACCTATATATTCAATTAGTGTATAACTGTTAATAACAAATCTATTGAATTTTCAGATAAGTTTCTTTAAGTTTAATCTTCTGATAAATTATTATTTAGTTGTTTGACTTCATTAAGATCAATGTCAATGATAGACGACTTTATTCAATAGGTAATGGCATAATAGCTGTTGACGCGAAACTCGGTGGTGGACTCGCATCGTTGCCAACAATAGCTGTGCAAAAAGTCTCAATCGCTCGCTTACCCCATGATAATGATCTTATTAGTAGCGGATTATCTGCATTTCCATCTTTAAGCAAAAGTGGATCAAAGCACAGAAGTCAAAATGGAAGCACTGTATTGAGCAGCGCCTTCTCAAACAGATCAGAAAGAAGTGCTGGCAATCAAAGTGCTAACAGAAATTGTGATCGAGAGAACAAACCTAATCATATTCCAAATTCTCTATCATCTGAATCAATTTCAGCTGAAAATAGAGAACGTGATCGTTGCGAACTTGATCGAGACTCAGCCTTTGTCAATAAGTCGAGATTAGACCCGATGGGAATGAAATTACCACTTTCTCCTAATGGTAACCATTCTTTCTAATTTACATTTGTATTTAAACTAACTTTCATCTAATTAGATGTTTGTATACAATTCAATTGATAACTAATTGTTTCAAATTAATTATTTATCTTAAATGAGATTTAAGACATTAATTATTGTTGTTTTGCGCAAAAACAAGCTAATTATGATTGGATTAAATTTTTGTGGATTAAAGTTTTTCCGAATTAAGATCCAATTAATTTTTATTAGATTTGAGTCATAAATCAATATAAAATTGTTTTACAGAGACGTTGAGATACTATGGTCTTCGTATGAATGCTTTCGAAAGGTCAGAAGTAACTCATTATCCTGAAGTATGGTATCTCGGAATGGATGCCAATAAGATTGAAGGAGAAGAAGGAGTCGGTCAGAACAATGGCTATGATGATGACAATGGCTCTTATATAAAGGCAAGTCTTAAATGATTTTATATAGAAAGTCATAATAACTTATTTTCATAAGCCATATACCAGTATATTCTCATTAAATAGACTCAAACAGTGCAGTAACTTATATTATATTATGTTTAATCACTAAAAGGAATTGTGCTCATAAGCATATTTATATACAGTAAAGTATATGAAATATATTAAATTTTGTATAACTATTGAGGGACTATAACTATAACTATACACAATGCAGTTTCCAGTCTAATGCATAACAAAATTTAATAAATAACTAACTAACTAGAGCTTAAATTAATCTCTAACTCAAATGATTCAAATAGAATCTCATTCAAAGATTTGATAAGTTAAATAAGTTGAAGAATAAGTTTAACAACAAAAGTCAACCCGCCTTTTCATTACAACATATCCAGTATTTGCATAAATCAGTGCATGTATTATGTTATATAATTCGTAATAAACAATTAGTCATTAATGGCCTCATTCTTGTAGTGATGTTCTGTCTTCGATACCGAGTTTTGCTTTTCAAACAACAAACAATAACAATAAGAGAGAAAAATGCATTCATTGATAGTATTCCTAATCGAAAACAGTTTCAGGTCTACTAAATCAGTAGTTAGGATATGAAATTTGCAAAAAACTAATAAAAAACGAGTAAACCATAAAAAAGAGGTCAGGGTTTTAATGGCAAGTGTCACGCCAGTGATTTTCTTTGAGCTATCATAAGGCATAACAAAAGATAATCTTAAAGCTACCGCTAGCTATGGCAATGATTATATCCTTTTAATTTTAGAGTTTGAATCACGCTTTGTTAAAATACAATTCTCTAAATTCCAAATATCATTAAAAAGCATTTTGAAATTATTTTTCGATTGGGTTAAGCAGTCGTTAAATAATTATTTTGCTATTATATTATCTAAAGATATCGCTAAAGAGTTAATGACGATTTTATGTTAACCCTTATCCTTCTTCTATGTTATGCTTCCTTAACAATATGTTTGATGAGAACCGATGAGTTCTACACCACTTTCCATAAAGATAGTAACATAGTTAATGTATGACTACAAGAGCCGAAAGCAATGCAACTTTAAATACAGATTTTTGAACAACTGTAAGATTTTTAGCCTCAAGTCTTTTGGCAAAAGTTTTAAGTAAATAGTTAAAAATCGATATTATGATACAGTAAAAGCAATTAAATGTTTTGTGTATTATTCAGAATTGTGAGAATCCACACAAAAGGAGGTCAAAATAATCTGGTTTTTAAATTTATTTATAGAATCATATTTTAATCTAAATCTTAATTTATTTTATTGATTTTTAAAAAAAGAGTTCAAAAAGGAAACTTTCAAACATTTTTTAAACATTGCAGATAACATAATATAACATTTTCTCAGCCAACTCCTTTTGAGGAGATCTCACCTTTGCCCAAGAGTTAGAGTGATATTTTTACGGGGGGAGGGGGGAGGGGGGACTTTGTGTCAATGCAGATTAAGATGCTCTTATCTGAAGCTTAGAATCTAAAGAGCTTTTCAAAAAGTTTAGTGTAAGACGATTTTAAGAACTCTGAACATTTGAAACCATTACTATTGAGTTGCATCGAAATAATTGAAATTTAGTCATGTATGAGTACCTGTACTTTATTTACTTTCTGTTATTTGAATGCTTTTTATTCACTTAAATAGAAGCCCTACTTTTGGTAAGCATTTAAGACCATTTTAAGGCTACCATTAAAGTTGACTTTTGTTGAACTTAAAAAAATACCTGTACTTGCATTTCATTATTGATCAATCGATACACACTAACACACTCTTATATACAGGTTTGGCTTATACTACTTATCTAGAGTTAACTGTAATAGCTATATAGTATCCAATGTTTTATTGTATTTTTCACGCTTCCATGGGCTCAAGTTTTGACTCATTTGATCTTCTCTTGCATTTCAGGTTCTTCACGATCATATAGCATATCGCTATGAAATTCTCGAAGTGATAGGAAAAGGGAGTTTCGGTCAAGTAATTAGAGCACTGGACCATAAAACGAATCAAGAAGTGGCGCTTAAAATTATCAGAAATAAAAAGAGGTTTGTTATAATATTATTTTACAATAATTAATCAAAATTCATGATTGATTAATCAATACAGTAATCACTCAATATTTTATATTAAAAACTTGATACCTGTATTAAATCCTCCGCTATTTTCCAACTTTTAAGGAATACAAATTTGCCTTTGGCTTATTTTTTAAATTATAAAATAGTTGCCTATAAATAATAAGTTTATGTTCAATTAATTTTTAAATTATTGAAAATAGTTTAATATTCAAACATTGTTGTAGAAAAAACTACACCGAATATAAATGGTGTGTTTAACTATTTTTATAATTTCATTTTGTATGGTTCAGTTCAGTTCAGTTCAGTTCATATTATGGATAATCTATAAATAGCATTTATTACGTTAAAAAAATAATTCATATTTTGCGAATAAGATCTATTTAACACATGTGTTATATTGATTTAGTTTTATTTCGACTCTACTGTATTGCAGCTGTACTGTACAGTAGAGTCCAACATCGGGCCACTTCGCGTTTGGGTGGGCTCGGGTTGAAGCTAAAAATGTCGTATTTTTCCGGGTTGTGCAAAAGGGAATTATATTTACTATAAAAAAATTCAAATCAATATTCTTTGAGAAACTTTTGTCAACTTTATTTAAGTTTTTCAATGATTTGTTTCAATTCAATTATTTTGTGTGAAAAAATTCTAAATCGGGATCAATAAAAACTGTGTCGAATCGATCCGAATATATCAAACCTCTTGAAATAGGGAAAATAATGATTTTCAAACTATATTGCTTACAAGTTATAAACATTCGAACAGACTTAAGCTAGGTATACAAAATTTTGAAGCTCCAGGGAGGGGTTGATTTTGGAAATCTTGAAAATTCAAGCGGGGAGACTCGTCGGTTTTGAATAACAAAAGATTACAAATTAACTTCTCTTGTTAAGGGAAATTTCATGACTCTAGGGAGAGGTACTACTACCTACATACCTTCCTTGCTTATGAATGCATTCTAATAGCTGAAGCTCTTATACTGTATAAAAGCCTCAATGATTAAACTTGAAGAAAAGACGGAAGAATCCCAATAATTCCTTTCTCTAGATGTAACAATATAGAAGAGTCCAGTTTTATGAGATTCACGCTATCACTTAATGCAAGAATTTTATAGTTCGGCTCCACTTTAATCATCGATTAAAATTTCAATGACCTCTTATTTAAATTAAATAATTATTGAAAAAAAGTATTTGTTTTGTTTCATTATATCACGAATTGTTTTAAGGAGAAACTACTGTACTGAGAAAATGTGTCAGCGCTATAAATCTCATTAAGGGCTCGTACACATAGTATGTATACAATAAGGGGGAGGGGAGGGGTGGGGTGGGGTCTACCTAAAGCGTACGCTTAAGGGAGAGGGGGTATAAGATCAATGTACCAGCATAGTACATTAATAAAGCACGAAGATTTGTGATACTTCTAGACCACTACAAATACTTTTCTGGTTAATTAAATTTAGAAGAAGAAGAAACCAAGAATTCAGATATTATTTATGGTTTATTCAAATGAACTTAAAAAATGGTTTAATTATTGATAAAATTAATTTTAATTCAATTTTATTCGAAATTTATGAGGAGGGGGTGGGGGTGGGTGGGATGGTTGAACAAATTTGTACGTACGACTTTGGATATTATATGAAAGCGTACCGATGCGTAGTGAGAGGGAGTAGGGTAAGAAAATGGTTTAAAACACGCCGACATACTATGTGTATGAGCCCTAAAGTCTTTCAATAAATAGATGGGAAAAATTATAATCTAACTTATGATCAGAAAACTAAATATCAATTATATTTTACTCGAGGGCTCGTTCTGTCCCCGCATCCAACATATGGCCGCCAAAGAGTTTGAAAAATGAATAATTAATTTAAGAATCTCTGATTTAGACCATTATTATTAATATTCATTGAAAAATAAAAACATTTTCCTATTTTTGAATCACGAATTTTATCGATTTCATCACATGTTTGAAAATTGTAATTCTCCATATTTCTCAATATATTCATTTAAAAGCTATTATCAATATCTTAAGCCATTCAAATAGGTTTTGCTTTTTATGAATAATTTTTCTCAATGAACTCTCGAACCAAACTTCGTATTTTTGTTGAGCAAGCGTTTATTTCTTAGACAAAAAATTATTCAAATGAATTCTCTGAGCGATGATTACAATTTTAAATTCTTGTTATTCTATCTTTACGTAGCATTAGTTGATAAGTTTGAGCATTTATTCTAAGAATTACTTATTCAACTCTGGCTTTGCATTGTTCAGTTGTAGATTTTGTTATTTCCCATCAATTGACTATTTTTTGTAAGTTTAGGTATTTTTTCTTTGAAATTTCTGGTTCAGCACTAATACATAGCAAGTGTTAGTTTATACAATTGAACAGTGAGTCGAATTTTTAGGAGCAAAAAAAGTTTATAGATCAAGCTGACAGTGTGACAAAGAGCCAATATCTCATAAGATCTCAATAGAACAAAAAAAGAGCACAATAATGACTACAATACAGCAGCAATCGAAGCAATAACAAAACAAAAAGAAAGAAAAAGCGAACTCTTGTATATATGAATTAATGTTTATTGTGGAAAAGCGTAACTTGTGTTCAGTTTTTTATCGCTATAATAACTTTTTGTTACTATATGAGCGTTTACTATTAGAAAGTATGTCTACTATTACAGATTCCATCAGCAAGCACTCGTTGAAGTTAAGATTCTTGAGCACCTCACCAAAAGAGATAAGGACTGCTACCATAATGTGATTCATATGCTCGACTATTTTTACTTTCGAAATCATTTGTGCATCACCTTTGAACTATTGGGGTAACTCTTAAGCCTATATTTGGACATTCTTCGGAAAGCTACACCTAAGGTTTCCTGTATAGCTGATATGTATTGCACTAAAACCTAACCTAAACTTAACTCTATGAAGGGTTAGGTTGTAGTGCAATACATATCTACTATACAGGAAACCTTAGGTATAGCTTTCCGAAGAATATCCAATTAATAATGTTAATTAATAGTGTTAAAAAACTAATAAACCTGTTGCAAAGCGTGCAAAATTGATTCGTTTTATTTACTCTTTTAGTGTCAACTTATATGAGCTGATTAAGAAAAATAACTATCAAGGCTTCAGTATAAACTTAATACGCAAATTTGCATATTCATTAGTACACTGTTTACTACTGCTCTATAGAGAAAACATAATTCATTGTGATTTAAAACCAGTAAGTCATACATTTTGTCAAAAGAATATAAGTTACAAATATATAAATATTAACTTTTTTGTAATTATAAACCTCTCATTTTTTAAGGAAAATATATTACTCAAACAAAAAGGTGGAAGCTCTATAAAAGTAATCGATTTTGGAAGCTCTTGCTTTGCTCACCAGAGAGTCTACACATACATACAGTCTCGTTTTTATAGATCACCAGAGGTTTGTCGTAATACACCAATTATTGATGAATAAGAAACTCAGATCAAACTTCCTCTTCTTTCCATTCACATAAATTTGGATACAAAAGCAATTTGTTTCTAATTATATTCCTAAACAAATAGTAAAATTCCTGATTAATGAATGAATTCAAATGAATTAATGAAATGAAATGAGGACACAATGAAACAGTTTAAACAAAGCAAACACAGCAATAGATTTAAAGCTTATGTTTTATTCAGCTTCTTATGTCAGATAATAAGAGTTGTTTAGTTGAAAAACTAGAAACACAAAAGAATTATATTTGTGACAGATATGAAAAAAGCATTCAATCATTCGCTTGCATTGTTTCAAACTATAGATCATTGAAAAGTTTCTTATTGTTGAGGATTGATGTAAACCATGTTAAATAAAGCGTAAACAAGAGTTATTAATTTGGTTTTCGATTATTCTCGATTCAATAGGTTATTCTCGGTTTGCCATACGGTCCAGCAATTGATATATGGAGTTTTGGTTGCATTCTCGCTGAGTTATATACTGGTTATCCCATATTTCCGGGAGAGAACGAAGCCGACCAACTTTCATGCATAATGGAAATAATTGGTGAGACAAATAATGTCAATGTTTACCCTTCAGCAATCAATTCAGGGCTCAAATTAAAGCCTTATTATATTATTTAATTGTATTACAGGACATATCTTTATTTAGAGCAAGCCTTTAGAGATGTAAACATTATTTTTAATATCGTTAGGAATTCTTTCCTCAATCTATAGTAAATTTTCTCAATTATATTAGTTTACTATTAGGCGTCGCTTAAAATAAAGTTAAGCTCATTTAATAAGTTATATAATTGAATCATTTGAACTGATTTATTGATAAAATGATTAAAAATGAGCACATTTTGATTGAGAATCACGATAAACAATAAAATAATAACATTAAAATTCATTAAAATTCATTAAAATTCGTTTCAATTAAATTGATTTGTTATAAAAATAAATAAATTTTACCATAATTTAATTGATTATTACATTGAACTCAATTACAAAAATTACTCAAATATAAATCCTGTCATGAATTTGAATGTAATTAGATTTTAATATTTAATAATTCATAAATAGAAACGTGAATCCAATGTCATTGAGATTAATGGCTTATTAATATGAACCTATTTAGTAACCTATTTTGTAGCCTATTTTACAACCTATTTCTTAGTATAACAAAGAAATCATTTAATATTTAGGAACTCCACCGACGGCAGTGCTTGAGGCCTCGACGAGACGCAGATTATTTTTTGGTAAGTAATTTATTTATTGAATTATCAATTGGAGTAATTGATTCTTTTATGTTGGAGACTCTCATCCTATCAAATAAAATAACTTCAAGTTATTTTACTTTATTCGCCATAAGATGCAACACATATACTCTTAACAATAGTTAACAAACTCATTGCATACTTCAGGCTTACAACTGGCGATCGATAAAGTGAATACCAGTATCTTCCAGATTAAAGAATAGATTGGCAAAGAGAATAAATTATACAGCATTACACTTATTCTGTTCATATACTAGTGCTTTGAGTGCTGCTCAGCTTTGAAGTTGTTTCAAATCACTTTATTGAATGAATTCTTGCGTCAAATAAACTAAACTAAACCCTTACGCAGACATTATATTCGAGATTTTTTCAATTAATTTAATCATAAAAATATTTTTATAGTCAAATATTTCTTCATCTCATGTTATTTAATAGGATAGAATCAAATGAAATATCCTGAATGAATATAAAAGGAAACTAAATTATTTCTATAATATGAAGCTATGAAGAAAGCGCTTCAATTTATTTCCGGCTTTTATTTGATCATTTTATTATTGTTTTGTTCAGATTCTAAGGGAAACCCACGGAATACTACAAACAGCAAAGGAAAGAAGCGAAAACCAGGCACAAAACCTTTGAATCAGACACTTAACTGCAATGATAATGAATTCGTTGATTTCTTGTGTCGTTGCTTAGAGTGAGTCTAAATTTCAATCAATTTTTACAATATATAAATATCTGACTATATTCTGACATAACTTCAAAAGTATTGACAATAAGAATGCCTTAAGTTAATCATCCAAACAATTATTTGATTTGCATATCATTTTATCAAAACTGAAGCTTTCAAGAAATGAAACATCAAATTAAATTAAATTTTAGTTAAGTTTGTTTACTATTATGTGAAGAGAGATCGGTTCTAAATCTTCACTAAAAGTTGGACCAGAATTTAGTTAAAAATTAATGTATTTATTATAAATAACTCAAAATTATAGATTCTAATGGTTAACAGATAAGTAAGAACTAAGAAAATCTCAATGCATTCAAATTGAATGAAATTAACAAAATATATATCAAAACATCGATTGGTTTAATAAGTTTATCGTCAAATGTCCACAATTGTATCGAAAAAATGACTGTTATTAATAAGTAATAAAAAAATAAGATCTAATACTTTAACTTAAGGTATTTCATAAATTAATTTATATAAAAAAATATAATCAAATGAAAATCTAAAACTTTATATAACCAAATAATATTGAATGTTTGATTTTTATTAAAATCTTTTTAAGTAGATTTTATGCTATAGAATGAGTCAAAAAATAGTCAGATTAAAAACAATTTCGAATTATTCATTAATTATACGATACATTGAATTACAGATGGAATCCCTTGCATCGGATGACACCCGACGAGGCTTTCAAACATGTATGGCTTGCAGGACATGCCAACCAAATCGCTAATATGGTTAACAGAACCAGTATTAGTAGTGGAAATCAAGAGTGCCGTAAGAGCACAACCAAATCTATTCAGTCACTAACAGTTCGTGAAATAGAAACAGGTCTGCACTTTAGTATTGGATTCAAAAGTGATTGTTAACCAATATTTTACTTGTTTAGAACCGATATCGAACTCAACCATTTATAAAATATACCGAACGGCAAGAGTGGAACCGAATGGAAAGAGTTGTATTACACCAAAAAATAATACACTGGCTATTAAAAAGAAAGGCTCTGCAGGTGTGAGCCCATCAAGACTTATAAGAGCTTCTTCTGATGACTCTCGTATGTCACCTATTGTATGATTAGATGAATAGTTCATTACTTATAAGATAACCTGTTTTGCAGTTAACTTGAAGTTAATGAATGGTAAATGTAGTCAAAACGGATCAGTATTGACGCGATCTAGTGATGAACCATTACTCGATTCGGGAACTTTTTTACCGCCAATTCTTTAACGATTAGATATTATTAAACAATGTTTTTTATAAGTTAAATAAAAAGTTCGTTTAATTATAGTAACAGACAAATGACTGTTTGTAAATTTGATATAAAAAGTGTTTCAATTGATTGTTTGTTTTTTACTTCAAATTATTGCTAAACATTAATGTTATAAATTCATGTTTTCTTATCGATAAATACAGTTAAGCACTCAAACTCTGTAAACAGTTAACACACACTTTTTGAAGAGAATGTAAATAAAGTAGATATCAGTTACGGTCCGTTATGGTCGAGTCAAATAAAATTTCAAATTATTGAATCAATCAATTGTTTCAGTTTTCATCTATTTAGTCATCAATTTGGTTCAGTTATATTAATAATCAGATATTAATTAATATTATTAGTTAATGAGATGTAATAATATTAAATAATAAGTTATTAGTAATCAATAATGAGATTCTGTTTTATTATGCAATTTATAGCTTATATCAAATAAAATTTTATCAGTTAGTTATTTGTGAATCACATAAGTCTCTAAATTTATTTAATGAATCCGTAAAAACTAATTCATATCAATTAACTAATTATCAAAATATGTAAATCTTTTGACATATGAATCATCATTTTTATTAATATTGATTGTTTGGACATTTTCTTAAATTATCAAACAATAGCTCAACTCAATCAACGATAAAATTCTGCCGCAAAAGAATTGATAAACTCTTGTATTTCGTGTACTCTTGTGTTCGTGACTTGAATATTATGATATCTTTCAATTAATTACCAGTTATTGCCTGATAAGTATAACACTCTTTAATCGATAAACTTATCATTTGTTTAATAAGTTTTGTCTAAAATAAAATCCATTTTTACTTAACTTTTAATAAATGGCTTATCATTGGACTACAACTCAAATGTGAAACAAAAACACAACTAATCGGTATACAAATAGACAAAAGCATAATATAGTCCTAAATTTGAAAAACTAATTAAGTGTTAATTAATATTAGAATCAGAAGTGTTTAAAACAATTATTTTCCCTCTTTTTGCATGTTTTGCAATCTCTTAATCTCCTGTTCATGTTCTTTGATGAGGTCTTCCAACCGATTCTTTTGGTCGTCGAGTCCTTTCTTCATTTTTTCCAACTGATCCTTTTGTTTTTTCCTAAAGTACTCTTCCTCTCGGGCGGCCTCTAATTTGCCGAAAGAGCCACCGGCATCACGAATACTACCACCACTTCCACCACCCTTTCGGACAATTGTTATTAATTCTAATTTTTATTTTATAAATAATTTATAAATCAATTGAACGATACCTTTCCGGCACCGCTTCCCCACTCGCCTGACATTCCTCGAGATAATGACCTTTAAATACAATAAGTTTTTAGTTTTCTTAAACATTTTTATCAATAATTAGTAATTGATTTTCAGTTTTGTTACACTTAAAGGACTTAAAGACTGAGACAATACTCACGAAAGAGAAACAGCTCTTAATATGTTAACAGTTCTGAGTCCTGTATTCAATAGCAATGCCATTGATTTTGATTTTATTAATTAATTTTATTTTTATTTTCAACAATTATATTGATATCAAATTTTGTTTATCGGATCAAAACAATTATGAAAAGCGTATGCAATAAAAGCTGGCTTTTAATTCACTGTTTTCTAATGCTTTCAAATGCTGTGTTTTTGTGTTGATTTATAACAACAAAAATCATATGTTTTTATGAACAAAATCTGTATTGAATTTGTTTACGTCAAGGTTAGAGGTGGTTATGCTTTCAGATGTCATACATTAATAACGTCAATCATTTCGTTATAAATAAAC
>JAQGCH010002542.1:0-12415 GCA_034699485.1 Nanhermannia elegantula
GTATGTGTGCTGCCATAGTTGGCTTGAAAGCAGTACAAACTTTTGCCATCACAACTCCGCCATAAGGGGTCATATTCAGCTTTTGTGTTTGAGCCCCGTTTGTCCCCTACCTCTCTCTCCCACATCATTTTTGACTTTTCTTGTTTTTAACTTTTCTTATCTTTCCTCACTTGTGAACATAATGTATGTTGGATTGTCTCTCGTATGATGCGTTCATTACTTAAGTGTCGCTTCGATGCTCTTTACTGTACCAGTAGTTGTCTTCCATGTTTCCTATTTACTGAGATCCACAGGAGCACAACCAGTCGTCCAATATGTGACCTTTTAGAGGGTTTATTTTCGGAGAGGACGGAAATTGAAGAAAAAGGAGATTTTTGGCTCTTACTCTTTACTGTACTGTTACTTTATATTTGTGAACAAAAATGAGCATCTGATGCATCTGATGGCCATCATTTACTCTGGTTCTCCTCTCTTTCTGTTTCTCTCCTAACTTTATCTGTATTAAAACACATGAAATGAAGTTATTGCCTAAATTTAGATAGAGATCTGTTTTACTGTTTCACTCACAGCTAGCAATACAGTAACAGCACTACAACGAGACTCAATCCGACAGAATCGTCTTCCTTTAGTCTGTTAATAATTTATTACACAAAATATATATGCAATTTGCTAACACTGTTTGAGTTGGGTTTAGAATCGTCTGCAAATCAGTTACTCATTGACTTTTTGGTGAAACGATATGAGCTCTGGATATCTATTGATGGCTTTACTTTTCATGAATGAATCTGCTCAGTACTCAGCACTTCTTTTTTGAATGCAGACGAGAGAGTGCTTATAGTAAATTTGATACCAACATTCGGTCGGCCCATGTCCTCACGGCATGTGATACTCAATGAATACAGTCTCCAAACAGCTGTTGTTAACTTTTGCATTGGCTTTTTCTTTCACTTGTGCTGTACCTCACTCACTATCCCCTTAGTAGTAAATTTTGCTTTACTCTTCACAAATAATTAGCTGTAAGTCTCCATTACAATAAATACATACCAGTATAGTATATGGCAGTACTGTATATGACGTATTGAAGTAGTATAAGAAGAATTGACCGCATGCACTGTTTGTTTTTAGGCTTCACTCATTGTGTGCAAACTAGTACTATAAAGCTATAATGCTTTTCAAGAGTTGCATTATCTGTTTTCACTATAAAAGTCCTTCACTTCCTGTTGGCTCCTTTACTGTCAAGCTTTACTCGATTTTGTTCAACTAAACTATTTTCAGAGTTGACATAAGGTAACGAGACTTTAGGGACTTCTCTTTTTTAGTTTACTTCATATTTGTGGCTCAAATCGATTATTTCCTTCAGAACTATTATCATTCAATAATAGTATGAAGCTATTGACGAGTTTCAAAAATTGACACAAATTCTTAATCGTAGTATTTAATTATTATCTTTGTATATAATTAAAGCAAACATATTTCCTGATTCAGTGATTAAATAGCGAATTGTTATCAACTGACTTAATCTTTTATTACATGCATTTTTCGGTCTAATAGAGAGTAGACTCTAATCTAGAAGTGAGTCGACATGAGAGGTCATGACATACTATTTCTCATCGTCATGATGATGATAATGATGATACAGAAAATTTGAGTAAACCGCCTACACATACATAATGTAGTATTATCATTATCAACAGTTGTACGCATTGCTCCACGAATTGACTGCTGGCCTGATGTTGATAAAGCTGTACGAATAAATGTTTAACAATAAAGTGTGGCTTTTTGGTGTCGGGTATTTTTTCCCATCTCATACGTGATTAATGGGTTGTTTTATTCGTAAAAATATTTTTTATGCTTTGACATATTCAGGGAGGTTTGAATGCTGACTGGTTGCGGGTTACAGTTGAAAAAGATGCGTAAAGAATAGTTTTGAATACTTTTATATGTGTATGTGTTTGTGCATCAATGATGGGTCCCCTCAAAGTGCATATTCATATTTCAATATTACATTTATTATGTATGACGCCTTCTTTAAAATGACTCGATTCACTTCAAAGGTTTTGATTAGGAGACGATATTTTTGTGGTCGGGAAGCGTGCCCTACACTGTGTCGAGTTTGTGTATCTGCCCAACGACATGTCCATTTTTCTTCCATTCAATATGTTCAACTATGGTTACGCCTACTTATGTCCCTTTTAATCTTTACAATTTTAGCCGATATTCAAGATGTTGTTGCATCTGCTTTGCTATGCTTTGCTCTACTGAAGCTTCTCATGTATCTTAAGGTGTACTCAGTATATCAAACTTATTCACCTTTGCTATTCCTATTTTATTGATTGCTTCTTATATTTCTTTGCCTTTTATATACAATTATTTATGACTTTCTTTTGGGGTTTCCTTTTGTCAAATGTTTCTTTTAATATCAAGAGCTACTGAAATCTTAAGTTGTTTTCGAATATTGAAGTTATACTTTAATTTAAATATTTATACATTTACTTCAAAACGAAAGTAATTGCTTCACAATATTGGTAAATGAATTTCATTTTTGAGTTTATTTAATATAACAATGAGTTTAATTGTAAATGAAGTTCAATGAACTACATAAGGAATACTGGCTCACGAGTATATATTTACAAGTTTGATAGTTTCATCTAAAGTTAAGAGTGCATTGCATTTCATCAAACGTTAGTCGTTCACACACATACACATACATACACACACACACACACACACACACGTTTCTGCATCTTTTGTAATAGAGTTCTACAGTTCATTGGAGAGCATCACATGTGACGGGTGCCACTGTGGGGACAATACCCATATAGTACTGCTGCTGCCTTTGGAACGGTTACAAGACATTGACAGCATATAAGAGGCTGGTGCGGCTTGCAATATGTGAATAGGCTTGTTTTGTATTCCGTTTTGGGGTATTTTGCCTGCCAAGCAAATGGTGCAACTGAAATACCACAGGACCGACGCGTGTCTGCACGTGCACACGTGTATATATTGCATTCACTGTTT
Source organism: Nanhermannia elegantula (assembly GCA_034699485.1). Taxonomy (NCBI): domain Eukaryota; kingdom Metazoa; phylum Arthropoda; class Arachnida; order Sarcoptiformes; family Nanhermanniidae; genus Nanhermannia; species Nanhermannia elegantula. Next base: position 3,019 of record JAQGCH010002542.1, read on the forward strand.
TTTGCTTTTGCTCAATAATTTAAGTTCAAAGTACAATTGCTTTCTCCCTTTCAAATTCCATGAGAGAGTGCGAGAGGAGGTGAGTTTCACTCAAAAAAACGTTCGTTGCCTATAACGAAAGTCTAGACTTCAATTTTACTCAAAAATACATTAAATGTTATCTATTATTACAGATTTTGAAATACTATATTATTTTTCATTTCGGTTAACATAAAATAAAGAAAATACATTGAAAACATTTAAAAAGAAAAACTTTAATTTCTCTCTACAGTAAACACTCATTTTACTAACTTTAGTAAATTCGTGCATTCATTTATACATAACTTCTATTTAATACTCAATGTTATGTTATATTAGATAATGATTTTTCTAAACAAAAAGCTATAACTGAACTATAAGTTAAAATAATATCCAAAACTTTGATTCAGTTAAATATAATTATCAGTTTGAAAACAATATTTAGAATCTTTAATAAGAGATATATCTATTGATAACATGAATTAAAATACGTTTTATTCACATTTAATAAGTTTGCTGTTTATTATGATCATTAAACAGAGAATTACAGCAAATTATATACAATATTTAATAATTATAATACAATTAAGGTGTTGTTAAGCTTCATTGTGATATGAGTTTTGATTGATGTGTATATGATGTGCTGGTGAGCGGAAAGTATGACCAGGTGCTGGTGCTGTAAGTACTCGTCAAGATAGTTTTCATTGCATGTTTTGTTGGTGGCGCGTGGCTATGACTAGTGAGTGCAGAGTAGCTGCAGTACTCACATGCATATAATAAACGCCTTTGATGCCAGACATCCCATCAAAACAAGAGAAGCAGATGGTCGGTCACAATAATGAAAGTGATAGGAGTCGGTCACCTCATGCTCTAATACTAAGTTTTCGACTTTGCGGTCAAATGAACTCATAAGTGACTTCAGTCTAAGATTAAACTATAGATTAGTTAAGGAATTATACACTCCATATGGGACTAAAAACATGAGAGGGGGACAAAACTTGTCCGTCACTACTGTGTTCCAATCTTTACCACACGCTTCTCATCAGAAATGTTTGAAAGCTTAGCCATCCGTGAATAGAAGTGATACTTAAAAGTGAAACTCTATTTGCGCCTAAAAAGTGAAAGTCTGTCCATTGCACAGGTGTTGTATTGGATCAAATTATCTCAACAGCTAAGTAGCTGACTCACAAGTCAGCATAAAAACTTGCAGCAAATATAAGTTATAGTTCGCACACCATATATAATATATATTTAGTCGATGTTATATTTACATTTGGGAAGAAGTCTGGTATTCCTTTTCAAATCAAACCTCTGTTCAACCATTTATTTTATAACTAGTGTTTGTTGTGAATAGTTTGTCAACAGTACTGCACGGTATTATTGCAATGGGATTTGGCTAAAGGCAGTTCAATACATTTTATAGGAGCTCCAGCTTTAGCTTTCACTTTTCTGATTCCGATAGTGGGGAAGATTTGTATTGGCACTCACTGTGTCCCCCAACAGATGCACTTTTTCTTCTCCACAATTTAGTTAACTATATTATTGCTACATTTGTAATATTGCTTTTCATGCATATGTTAATATTATTTCATTTTAAACTCACAAATAAATAACAGAATTTCAAATTTTGCTTATTTTTAAAACAGTCTTACACTTAAATATTTTTCAAATCTGTTTATCACTTTTCAGGCTTTTAATGGTATTTTTTAATATCTAATTTCTATTTATTTTTTCATTAAGTGTTTTTTTACTTTTCTGATTCAACATTTGTATGAAACTAATGTTCATTCATTTCAACGCTTATAAATGAATTTGATTTATGAACCCAGCAAAGTATGAAACAAATATTTCAATTTATTTTAATACCACTGTATATGTCATTTCTATTTGACTTACTCTGACTATCAGATTGTTTGAATATATTCAGCTGAAAATTTCACACACCTTACAAGTAATGAATTATAATAATAATAATAGTTGTTGAATACAAGTCATTAATATTGCTTATTATATGTCTGTTTAAATAAATCAAAATTGAATTTATGGTATTAGAAATAATTAGAAGTGGGGTAAAAATTGAAATCCTTTTTTGATCAATTCTTTCTGATTATTTGACCAGAGGTCATAAGGACAGATACTTGCAATATCAGATTGCTATAGACTGCTAAGCGAGCCATATCCAGGTCCATCGAGCCTTACTTCCTGTTCCTGTAATAACCTTTTTACTAAAGTTATTTTATTATATTCCTTTATGCAGATGCTCGTTTAACGCTATAGCGTGCAGTCAACTTCCGATATTTACCTGACTGGTATACTTTTCTCTAGCATATCCTCTTTCCTCCCAATTTGTTTTGTCACTTTTTTGAAAGTATACTGTATTTAAAAATTTTAAAAACCCTAAAAAGCAAATTTGATTGCAGTAAAATTAATTTCATACTGTAATAAATATTTAAAGTTCAGACATTGAGTAGTTTTTTGAATTCATGTCTATTAAATATTAGAAGCATCTTAAGCAGTTCCAGTAACCTTATTAACCATCATTTATTGAGATAAATTAATTATTATTGAACTTTCACTTGTATTGAATAATATTTAAAAATTTACAATAATTATTGAGTTCATTGACACGTTTTAATAACAAACTTTAAAGTTAGACATATATATTGTTGGGTTAATTCTTATAATTTTTGAATCTATTTATACTTGTTTACTGTCAAAAATGGTTTTGAAAACATTGTGCTTCATTTGCTGTATCATTTAGTAAAGAATTTTTTTGCATACTCCACCTGACAACGCAAGAAAAGGTGCTTTCCTTTCCTACCTTTATATAACACGGAGGAGGGGAGTGCAGTATGTTTGATAGGAAAACTCTAACCTGATATGGTGTTATCGACTTGTGTGCTGTATTTGCTTATAGTAGTATAACTGCGAGGAAAATGTAATAACGGAAGGGCTGTCTTCTTCCTTTAAGGTATTTTGAGATCATAGTCCATGTAAAGCTTGCTTTCCTCCTACGAATATTGATGCGAATAAGTGTGTGTATGCATGTGTACAGCTCTTTCCCAATTCTCTCGTATATTATTATTAAGTTATATAAATAATTATTAGTCCTGTTCTGCTCTGCTCTCCAAAGCAAAACATTAAGCGAAAAATGTATTAACAAAAAACCAATTAGATTCATATGATTCGCATCATTTAGTTGATAGCGAGTGGTGTGGGTGGAAAAAATTTGCGGTCATTTTTAATTGATGCCATTTGACCTTATAAACCAATTATAAGATGCAGATTTATTTTTATACATTTCTGTTCAGAGGCTTGTTCTTCTCGGTCGACTCCCAAACCTCGACCACCATCGCCTACAACGAGGCCAAATATTACATTCCAAACATACGCCTGTCCTGAAGCCTACGCAAAGTGGTATTGCCTCAACGGTGCGACGTGTTTCTCTGTAAGAATTGGAGAGTCTATACTCTACAATTGCGAGTAAGTTTCCGACATTTCTTTACTTTATCTTTTTCCTAAATCTAATCACTTTCTTAATTACATTATATTAATCATTTCATTACTTTCACAGATGTGCCGATGGATATATGGGGCAAAGGTGTGAATTCAAAGACTTGGATGGCTCTTATTTGCGTAAGTTTTATAGTTTTCTTCATTCATTCTATTTTACGATTAATAAACAAATCTTCTAATAATACTGTGTTAACTATTGTTTATTTAAATTTATTTCTGCATATTTTTAACAATAGCTTCGAGAGAGAAAGTATTAGTGGAAACTGCGAGCATTGCTGGAGGTGTTACTGTTGCGGTCTTGTTGATGGTTTTCATTTCTATATTTTACTACACATACTTGAGGTAACTTTTATTTATCATTAACTTTATATTTATCATTAGTTTCATATCATAAACAAAAAACTACTCTATTGGAAAATTCTTGTTTATTGTGTCAGTTGAAGCTTCAATTTAAGATCTTCTCTAAATAAACCTAATTCTTGATACTGTTTGAGAATTTAATAAAATATTTGTTATTTGTTTAGGCAAAGAAAAAAAGAAAAGCGAATGTCAAATATAGAGATAGATTTGGATGAGGTCGATAGGAAACCTTTTAGTAGAGTTGATTCATTAAAAAGTGGGTCTACAAGGAATATCTTCTATAATTATCATAAAGATTACTCAAGATATCCCGAACATAAGCGTTTACAAGTAAGTAAAATCCATATTTATTTATATATTTTTGGTATTAACACACTGTATACCAAACTAATGAATTGATTTGCTCTGTCTTTTAGGATCTCGAATGTGGAAACAATTTGGTTCATAACCTTTTGAGGCCAATTACTTTAACAACAGAAAGTTGTGATCAAAATTTTAAGAAATGATGAATAGGAAAGCATTTTAGAAATTAATTTATTCTTTAAACTTTGAAAAGTTTCAATTTGTGGCCAACTTTTGAGTCTTAGTGCAAATTATAAAGAAATTTGAGGTTCAAAGATAGGAATATCTTTAATTGAATATAACTTATGTAATAAAAAATTCCATTAATTTGCTAAATACTGTTCCAACTTAGAATTTGTTTTGATCTTTCGAAACACTTTGAACTAAATTGTAGGGCACTATCAATACCTAATATTATAGTTCCGTCTCATTCATTCCGCTCTTCAATTCATACTCAATTAAATCAAAAGCTTCTTAAGTTCCTTTATTTAATTTATTGAATATTTATGTTCATTCGCAATATATTTTACGGGATATAGTTTTCAGGTTTACTTTTTACCAAAATATTCATTTTCTTCAAATGTGAATATAAATTAAATGTTTTGCATTTAAAATTTATGCGAAATGGTCTCTAATTGTTATATTAGAAATAAGTTTTTTTTATTATATATTACTTTATAATTGTGAATATGTATTATAATGAGCACATATATTGTTTATAGCTCTTTGTAAATACATTTTACAACTTAATGCCTGTTAATATCGACTTAACTTAAGTTTAATAATATCCCTAAAATTATTGAATAATTTTGTCATTTATAAAAAAAATAAAAAGTTGTGTTTAAATAAATCATTTGTTCAAATATTTTTTATTTTACACTAAAATATCATAATTAGATCTAATCTTTTTGAGGGCTAATTCATGTCATGATAATTATTTTCATTCATTTGTATTATAAAATAAATTCGATAGCAATGAATCCTTCGATAATATTCTAACTTTTATTTAATAATTATTATTCAATTTGTGCAAAACGGTCCTGAAATTAGTAACATTCAGATTTTCAGGGGTTTCTTCAATGAAATTAATCTATTTTCATATCTGAAATTATCACATGATTAACCTGTACATTGATTTACATTTAAAATATATCAAAATTGGATTCACTTTAATACATCATTTGAAGACTTTTGAATAACTCCTCGTTCTTTTTTAAATAACTTAATTATTGATATATTTAGCTTATATTATACAATACCAGACCAATACAGTACTTACTAATTATAAATCAACGAATACATAAGAATACAATCATTAGACACAAAATTTCATTTAAATGTAATGAACCGTTTTTTGTGTTATACTCAAAATTAGGTTTATTTTTCTTATAAACCATTATAGAAAAAAAATTTTAATAAATTTAAAAATTAAGAACTTATGCTATTTTTAAGTATAATGAATGGAAGACAAAGTTAGAACATATCATATCATATAAATATATTTTTATATTTAAACAGAAATGTGATTTTATTAAAAAGAAAATAATAGACAACAAAGTATATAATATAAGTAATCCGAGCGAGTCATTGAACTTCATAAGAAAGCCTGAAGTTTCGGTGAAGCGTTGCCTCTGTTTCTATACTATGCTTCGGCGATAATAGTGTTCAATTAAATTGCCGAAAGCTTTGATGTTTTTGTGCTGTTCAGACCAAATCCAAGCCATTTGTTCCATTAGACTCTAGTAATCGAAAATCGCAATATTCACCAAAAAAAGTCTAACAAAAGAGAAAAAATTAGAATAAAGCTAAAGGTGAAAACTTGCTAAAAGAGACACTTAATTCGATAAATCTTTACGAATCATTCAAAATGATGAAAGAAAATATATTGAATGCAATTTCGTGGGATTGAAATTGAATTGTTGTTAAAATGAAACTTAAATTGTTACCAATAATTCATATCAAATAAATAAATAACAATAAATAAAATGTGAGAAAATTTAGTTAATAACCTGTGATTTGTTGGGAAAGAACTTAGAATTTGTTAGAATTTATGCACATTTTAGTATGAAATTAGGTTTTAATAGTTAAGAGAGAGAGAGAGAGAGTGATTGGAAACTACTTTTATGTTATAAACTTTTGGTTATCAAATATATAAATAATTCCACGATATTATAGAAATACTGTAACACGAGATGCAGGATTCAATATAAAATAAATGCAGGATGTATATATAATAAATAAAATTTCAAAAATTTATTGAATTGAAGTATTAACTAATAAATCAGTTAATATCAATATTATTTGTCAGAAAATTATCTTTTAACTGACAGAAGCATAGTTTGATAAGTTAAATAAATAAAAGACATGTTGAAGTGCAAGTGACTATTTATTATGTACAAAACATATAAGCATATGATTTCTGCGCCTAACAGAAAATCTTTTATTACAATTGGTTTCAATCAAATATAACTTATACAGTATTAGTATTACATAACATCATATTCACAGGTAAATAATACTAAGAGTTAAAATCAATCCGAAACACAATTTTTATTGCGTGTTTCAAACAAATTATGTAAATTATAAATTTAAAAATAAAAGTTGAAATAAAATTTAAATTTAAAGTTAGAAAAAACCCATAAGTTAAAGTTATTTATGGGTTAGAAAAAATTCTTTGCAAAAAATTGAGGATGGCATGAGAAATGTCTACACAATTATACAATGATACACCCTTGGTATTCTACTATCAAGCGTTGGTCGTAAAATTTACAAGTGGCAGTATCAGCATTGAGGATGATAGGGTCAAGTAGGTCCTTAAGTCCAAAGGTCTGGAAGAGCCTTGTTGGCTCATGCATGGATATTAAAAAAGATTTAGAATAAGCAGCATGCAACATTAAGCATAATTCTACAAGATAAGGCAAAGCACGATAAAAGCAAAAGTTCCTATGTGCTCCACAAAAGAGTGTGGCTTTGATCTAGCCTCCAACTATTCTCCGGACCTGACCCCAGTAACTATTAGCTGTTCGGGGATTTGAATAACTATTTTTACATGGACAACTTTTTAATAATTATCATTAGACCTATAATTGGTTTGAGCAGAAAACTTTATGGATGTATTCAAACAGTTACCGAAACGCTTTTTAATATTGATAAATAAATTTACTCACCGTCAGTCTCTATTTTAGGCGCAGAACTTTATTACCCACCCTTGTGAAACATTTTTGTGCATCATTTTTTCAAAACTTGTTTTAAACTGACTTAAAAATTCATTAAAAATGGGCTAATTTTAGTTTATTTGATGCAATGTTGTCATAACTTATTTGATTTTTTATTTAATTGAATTGTCATAAATCTGTGTTCAAAATTATTTTACATTTGATAAAACAATTTTCGTCAACCCTTTCAAAACATAAACAATAAACCAGAACCTTAACTGTTGAACCAAAATTGAAAGTAGCTGTGAGCTCAGCATTGTCCAGACCTATGCACATCACTATTTATTATTTTGATTTTATTATTCTAATGAAAATTTTTTTGTTAATGATAAATAATTTAAGTCAACATTAAATATATTTAAATGGTTTTTACATTTGAATACATTTTTCACTTAAAAATTATTATCAAATGTTATTATATAGTCTCTTAAGAGGAATAATATCTGCAAAAAGAAATTCCTGAAAATGAAATATAGGTATTGTTATTATTATTAAATACCTATTTATCACTTAATGTTTAGCAAATTTACAATAAAATTAATCTATTATTTAACAAATGGATCAGTTGTTTAGGATATGAATGTCATTAATAATCACTTAATTTGAGTTTTTGTTGTAGAACAGATCCAAAAAAATTTAGTTGAATTGAAGCATAACATAAGTTTGCTATTCATTAATCTTACTATCTTTGTATAAGAACATTAGACACTGTTCGCTAACATTACAACTTTTACTGATACAACACCTAAGTATTGACAAACTTGAAAAGTCCTATTCTGGTGTTTTTCATGTTCAGTTAGTCTCTATAAAAATGAACTCTTCATTACCATACGTTTGGACAGGACCTGAACAGGACCTGAAAAGGACCTGAACAGGACCTGAACAGGACCTGAACAGGAACTGAAAAGGACCTGAACAGGACCTGAAAAGGACTGCTCTGCTATTTATCTTCAAAATTTATGTTTATTTCTGAAATTGATTTTCTCTTCAATTACTTTATGAAATAAAACTTAAATCACTTTAACTCAAAATAAAAATTAAAATGTTTACTCATTTAAATCAAAATTAGAAATAATTGCATCAAAATTAGTCAAAATTTAACATAAAAACTAAATAATAATATCATTAGTTTTTCTTAGATTTTGTTACATTTAAACACAATTAATAACTCAAATCAGTCGATAAGATATGAATCTATTAGAAAAATAAATCATTTGCTACTTATTTATGATATATAATTATCATTTTGAAGTGCTTTAAGTGTTTTATATTCAAACTAATTGAAAAAACAATAAGTTCTGATACAAGTATGCGTTTACTGAACTCATTCTTATTCTTAAGGAAATAAGATCTCATTATTTAGTTTGTAGTAATTATTAGCGATTATTAGTAATTAAAAAAATTTTGTTTATCAAAATCGCTTTTTGTGAATCACTATAAACACTAGAAGTCTATAGTTTAAGGTTTTTTACTTCAAATATTTATTTTATATGTTTCTTAAAGTTTGTGAAATGAGCTATAAATGCAACTTATGATTGGTTTGTATATAAAACTCGAAACCATTGCCCATAACTCTCATATCTCTAACCACTGAAATATATGTGATATTTAAAAAAGATATGAAACTATGTCTCTACTCATGTATAAATTTAATGATTAGAGTTAACTATAAGTATGAATATATGAATGGTTAACAATACAAACAATTTTACAGTAAAACCTATTGTTAACAACTAAGTGGTAGTGAATCACTTCTAATAAGAAGATGACATTAATCACAATCCTCATAATTATGAATTGTATTGCTTTGACATTAGAATTACTATAACTTATTAGTAGAATAACAGCTATTCAGTAGTTATTTAACTTGCATTAGAGGTAAGTTATGTTTAACAGAATTGAACTTTGGTTTTGGCTCTCAATTAGTTAAGAAAGACTGTCCTCTA
>JAQGCH010002543.1:0-12415 GCA_034699485.1 Nanhermannia elegantula
CTCAGTTTGCACCCTATCCAGAGTTTGGCTCAATTGAAACACTTATGTGAATCGCTTATCGCATGAAATGGCCACAGATTTGAGTGATATTGTGAAACAGGGATATATTCGCGTCAAAAGCAAATCTATAAGCGTTTGGCAAAAGCGATGGGTTATTCTGCGCCGGGCGTCCAGCAAAGGACCCATTCGTCTCGAGAAGTATTTCGATGAAAAAAGTGCGCGAAGTGCTGGTCATCACAAGACGTCCCTATTAACAGATGTGGCGACTATTTCACGATTGCCTATTAGTTGTCGAAAGTATGCGTTTGCCATCAATTTTCACGACGGATCAAACAAATGCTTTTCTTGCGATTCTGGTAAGAGTTGTCCTCATTAACAATCTCTATGTCTTTTCTAATTATCAAATTTGTCACAATTAGACTTAGAGGCAGACACTTGGGTCAAGCTTTTGATACAAGAATGTCTCCTGCCTCCTCCAGGTCTGTCCACTGGAGAACCCGATGTCTTAAGGCCTGGTATTCAGAAGGAACTTCAGGAACAATTCCACGTCTATTTGATGCCCACATCAAAGTTAGACGTTTTCGGAGAGTGTTTACTGCAAGTAACGCATGAAAATATTTATTTATGGGATATCACAAACTCAAAGCTCAAATTAGTCGCTTGGCCTCTGACTGCTCTCAGACGTTATGGTAATCAAATTGAACATCACTTTTGCAATTATTGATTTAGTTTTTAACTAATAATTTTATAATTTTACACAAATAGGTTCTGATTTAACAAAATTTACTTTTGAGGCCGGAAGACATTGCACGACAGGAGAGGGAATGTTTGTCTTCCATACACTTGAAGGCGAAAAGATATATCGAAAGGTACATCAGGCGACTCTTGCCATCGCTGAAGCGCACCATAAAATGAAAAAACACCCGTCGGGTCATCCGATAGATTTACCACAAATCGAAACCCGAAGAACAGGTCAAACGAATTCAACTTCCATTTCATGTTCGAGAGGAATCTCTTCGTATATGTTGGCCGGAGAGGGCTCTGCCATCGCTCATGAAGAATATGAAAACGATTTTGATAATAATGATGAAACTGCGGGTCAGTTTATGCGTCATTACAGTCAAACTTCTAATCATCGAATTACACAATCAAACTCTCCATGTCTTAAGTTAAATACTCGATGCAGTCTAAGGGCCAGTCTATACAAATGAGGTCTTATAGTATATGTCAATCAGCTCTAACTTATTATCTTTTTATTTTATTATTTGATAACAAGTTCAAATTCCTTCATTTTTCCATATTTTTCAACTGTATAATACCTGACCATTGTTTGGAATCCAAACAATTGAAGTCTTAGTTATTAAAAAAACTTCGGTTTTATTTCAATGATAAAAGTTGTGATTATTTAGAAATTCTTATGTACTGTTAAAAAGCCTGAATCCCTACTGAGAGGATATTTGACTGATAGGTATTTTTAAATATTCTTACATTATATGCAAACTTTTTTGTTCAAAAACTAAATTATGTTTTAATCAAATTATAAATTTCCCCAAAGATGAGAAACAAAACAAATATTGTATTAAATTATTGTGCCATCGATTCAATATTCGATTATTATAGATATGTTCAAAATATACACAATTCATGTAAATTAGTTATACTTAAGAATTAGTGAACCTCATCGTGAGGTCAATATATCATAACTCAAAAGTACTATTAAGAGCTCCAAAGCATGACATTCCCATTGAATTAACTTAAGCATCACATGCAGTGCAGCGTATATTTCACTATTTGTTCACTTAAATCAAAACTACTATTTTTGATAAATCGACAAATTAAACAAATTTTATTTCGTTAGTCCAAAAATATTTATCTTTTTGAGCCATCAGTTTATGCTTTTTTGTATTTATTGGAGATTTAATGTGTAAATTATGTGCAATTTTTTGTCTTTTTTTAATATAAACAATAAATAATTATTGTCTGTACAGAACATAATCTGAATTTTTAATAAAACATTTTTAACGGCTATTGATATGAATCCAACAGATTTCTGACCGCAATAGTAATAATGAGGTTATCTATAATTCTCGTTACCATTTCCCTAAAGCATATATTGCATTGCTGTCCAAACTTTGGCGAAGGAGTGATTCGAGAATTTTGTCAAATTTCGAGGTCAAGGGTCAAAAACTCGTCCATTTTCTAAAACATTCTTCAAAGATTTTCATTAATTTTTTCAAATATTTTCAATATTATTTTGAGTGGTGATTGACTGGAGGCATATCCAGTGGCACTCAAAAGAATCTCAAATGCAAAATATGAGAATCACTCTTCAGTGTGGACCTGAGGTAAGTGTGCATTAGAGAAGGAAACATTAGGAAATTTCAAACCCAACTCCATCAATCTCTAAACCCATACCACCCAAACCCAACGAATTTTCAAAAAACTATACCCAATCTAAACCCATGCCTAAACCCAAATCCAATAATCTTGAGTTTGAGTTTCAATTTTTCTTCACTGGCGCGCATAGGTTGCAAACTCCCCCTGGATTTTGAGAAAATGATAAAGTATACTTTGGCATCATTTTGGATTTTTTCAAGTTTTATGAAAAACTAAAATATTTTTAGTATTATTTTAAGAAAATTATTTTTAAAAATTTAATCCGAAAATGCTTTTCTTAAAAATGAGTCTTTAGAAAACCGATGAGTTGACACTTTCATAATTTTTGTGAACAAACTTAAATCATTTAGGAGTGAAAATGGTTTTACGCAAAAATAGTTTTTTGAATCCAAAGTGAAAACCAAAGTTTTTTGAATACGGTATACCTTTTTTGCAAAATTGCTGAAATGAAACCACCCATATCCATACCCATACCAATGGTAGAACTGGAATCACTGCTCTAAAGCAATGGTTCTCAACCTTTCTCTCTGAGTGACCCCAATTAAGGTTCAAAATTTTGGTGACCCCCGAAAATATTAGTTAATTTTTTATTGATTTTTTTATCCTGAATTAATGCTCCCATTGAGCTTGTTTATCATTACATAGCACACTTATTCTTGAATTTATTTTCGTTAGAGCTGTATGAGATATACTGATATTCTTGATCTTTGTTTAGTTTTAATTGTTGTCAGAGCAGAAAAACTCTCATCGCATAAGAAATTTGTCGGGAAAGGTAATAAATATTTGATGGCTTTTTTAGGTAAAGCAGTGTATGAGCAAAATTTCAATTTTTAAAAATTCAGTCTATGTATGAAAACCTTCAGCGACCACCAAAAATTTGCTTCACGACCCCTAAGGGGTCGCGACCCCAGGTTGAGAACCTCTGCTCTAAAGAATGGTTTGTTAGGTTAGATATAGAAGTTTTCAAACTTTAATATTTGAAATGTGTCTAAATATTAGATGAGATGAATCTGCGGTCAAATAATTATTAAATAATTTTACGCTTTTTAACATTTCTATTGCTCTCAACCAATGGTTCGCTTAACGAACAAACTCTTCAGTCAAATAATGAATGCGTTTGTTCTCAAAGTCCTCTTTCTTTTGTCCCTCTTTTCAACTTTTAATTCAAAATTATTTTAAAAATAGTCTAAAAGGAGGCGCTCTTATGGACACAGTTTTGCACATGTTTTGAGATCCATGTGAACAACAATTTATTGAGTAATAGAAACACGTTTTTCATTATTTTTATAATTGATTTAAATTAATAAATAGTTAGTCATTATGTCGAATACAAACAAATTCATTAAATCCATTCTAAAGAATAAATCAAAAGAAGAGCAAAACTATAGCAATGATAGCATTGATAGCAATGACAGTGAGGATGAAGAAGAAGAGGAAGACGAGTCTGAACATGAAATCAATTCGAGTGAATATTCAGACTCAGAGTCGGGTTCTGGTGAAGAAGAAAATGAATTAACAGACAATGTATGCCTTCATTCGATTCCATTATTTGTTAATTTTTATGTTTTTTTCATATAATTTAAGATCAATTTGCATGACATGAGTGAAGACGAAGAAAATGTGTTAAACGACGACCAAAGCGATGATGAAAACCATTTAGAAGAGAATGACAGTGAAAATGGTTTTGAAATAAATGAAAAAAATAATATCAATAATAATGAGAGCAGTAAAGTAAATAAAATCCAGAATTCAATTAAACCCAAAAAGAAGAGCAAAAATGTGGCGAATATTGATGAATACGAATTGGACTCATCTGATGAAGAGGTAAGTGGTTTGTGATTTATGTATAACTTATTTAAAACTTAGTATTAATGGTCTGTTCAGGACTTGCGAAACACGATCGGAAACATTCCTTACGAATGGTATAACGATTACACACATATCGGGTATGACTTGAATGGAAAGAAGATAATAAAACCTCCAAAAGTAGATGAATTGGACGAGTTCTTGAGCAAAATGGATGACCCCTTGTATTGGCGTACAGTCAAAGACCGTCTCACCGGACAAAACGTGATTCTCACTGATAATGACGTGGATTTAGTTCAACGCATCAAAAAAGGCAAATATCCGGATCCCAATTATGATCCGTATCAGCCTTTCATTGATTTCTTCACTTATCAAAAAATGATTCATCCGGTGACGAATAGACCCGAAACTAAGGCTAGTTTTATACCATCTCTTTCTGAAAAGCGTAAGATCAGTAAATTGGTCTCAGCCATAAAGAGGTCCAGACTTAAGCCCAAACCTGTCAAACAAGTTGACGGACCCTTTGTTTTCAATTATGATTTATGGGAAAAACAAACAAATCAACCAAATAAGCGAATCGAGCGATACATTCCTGCGCCTAAACTCAAACTTCCCGGACATGAAGAGTCATATAATCCTCCGCCAGAATATCTGTTGACCGATGAGGAGAAGCAGAAGTGGTTGGAACAGGAGCCTGAAGAAAGACGCCTTAACTTTATTCCACAGAAGTTTTCATCTCTTCGAAGAGTTCCCGCGTATCCCAAGTTCGTTAAGGAGAGGTTCGAGCGATCGCTTGATTTATATCTGTGTCCGCGCGCCAGAAAGTTGAGGGCGAATGTAAATCCCGAAGACTTAGTACCGAAACTTCCTAGACCGCGAGATCTACAACCGTTTCCTTCGATTCAGTCGATGGTATATAAGGGTCACGAAGACATTGTTCGGTGTATTAGTGTTGAACCGAACGGACAGTTCCTTATTTCTGGAAGTGATGACTGTTCTGTCAGAATATGGGAAGTTCTGACTGGAAGGTGTCTGCGTGTCATCAAATTTAATGATTCCGTCACTGCTGTCAGTTGGTGTCCCGACAGGTCAAAGGCTATCTGTGCTGTTGTTGTTGGAAGAGATGTCTATATAGTGAACCCCAATGTTGGCGATAAGTTTGTAATCAATGAAACCGATATGTTATTTAAGCCTCTATTGAATGAAAGCGAAGAAAATAATGCAAAAAGTGAGTCAACAGATCATAGCGTTGTCGACTGGCAGCTCATTGACCAACAAAAGGGATTGAGTGAAGAGTGGAAAAGTGGCATAAGAATCATCATTAAGCATAGGTTTGAAGTCAAACAAATTACGTGGCATTACGGCGGAGACTATTTGGCTTCAGTTATGCCCAACGGCGCTAATAAGTCTGTTGTAATTCATCACTTGTCTAAAAGAAAATCTCAGGTATTAATAGCTATTTATTTAATGATAGCTTTCAATTATGAGCTCTATCTATATAACCATTTAATTCTTTATCTAAAGATTCCATTCAAAAAATCGAAAGGAATTATACAATGCGTTCTCTTTCACCCTTCGAGACCATACTTTTTTGTGGCCACTAAAAGAGCAGTTCGTGTTTACAATTTAATTAAACAGGAAATGACCAAAAAATTGTTGCCCAACTGTAATGAGATCTCAAGCATGTCTATACATCCGGAAGGTATGAAAAATAAAACAAAA
The DNA here is from genome assembly GCA_034699485.1 of Nanhermannia elegantula. NCBI lineage: Eukaryota > Metazoa > Arthropoda > Arachnida > Sarcoptiformes > Nanhermanniidae > Nanhermannia > Nanhermannia elegantula. The sequence goes on from JAQGCH010002543.1 coordinate 5,926, forward strand.
CTCATGATTGTATTGCTTAATAAAAATTTTATTTCTCATTAATAGGCGATAATGTTATAATAGGAAGTTATGACTTGAGACTGAGTTGGTTCGATCTCGACCTCTCCATAAAGCCTTACAAAACATTACGATATCATAAGAAAGCAATAAGAAGTGTTGCGTTTCACGAACGATACCCGCTGTTTGCCTCGGCTTCAGATGACGGCACTGTCATTGTTTCCCATGGAATGGTTTACAGCGATTTGTTGCAAAATCCTCTTATAGTACCGGTTAAAGTATTGAGAGGACACACAATACAAAAAAATTTAGGAATCACTCAGTGCTGTTTCCATCCGCTCCAGCCCTGGATATTCTCTTCCGGAGCAGATTCTACAGTTAGACTATTTACATAACAAACATATCTTTTATTTGAGTTGAATTTAATTTACACTTAAATGTATTAAAATGCGAGCTCAAGTCTCGGAAGTTTGCCGTCAGGTTCTGTGGCGACGCCGTTATCGATATAATATTCTCTTTTCACAAAAGCAAATAATAGATCAGTGACGAGAAATATCTAAGAAAATAAAGATTTTTAAAAACATGTTTTCGTTTAAATTTATTTATTACTTGAGCCGTATTGTAAGCCAAAGTGACACCAAAATAGAAATTAGAATTTGCGGTTCCCATAACTATCCATAAGTGCCATAGGATAGGCGCTAAAACACTGCATGATATGAACATACAGGCAATTATGAGCCCCTGTTTCATGTCTGAAACCAAATAAACAAATTCAAGTATTTTATGGCAAATTGAGATAATTATTTATTTTCTTACGTGAGAACAAATGAGTCCATTGGGGTAATAATGCTGTATATAATGCAAAATCAGAGACAGTTGGATATGGTTTGAATAGAGAAAGTAATATCAGCAAAACGTAACTTAGAAAATACGCATTTTTCCTGTCGAATAAAATTGGTTTTAATTCTAATCAAACTTTACTTATAAAGAGAGGTTTACCTCAAAGTAAGAGTTAATGGAATGACATATATAAAGGCATTTATTTGGAATGTCCACAAAAAGAAGTCTCTGAAGTGGTCGAACATTTCGGTAAAAAAATACCAAAATATACCAATAGTTGGTGTGAGATCTGGTACAGTCCAACTGGAATATTAAAGTTTTATTAAACATACTGTAAATTAATGTAAAACACAATGACAATGACTCACAGAAATCCATACGTCGCAGAAATGAAGTCAAAACTGTTTCCCATTAAGTTATACGACAAGAATAAAAGTACAGAAACAAAGAGCAAGAAAAGCAAAAGCGTTGAGAGCATGGAGAATCTAACTGCTGATGAGGAGTATTGAACGCCTATCACTTGCTTATTGCTATTATTGAGAGCTTTTTGCTGTTCTATAATCATAAGAATGGGTATTATCATCATTAACGGGTAGAATGACTGATACGATAATACGGCCAACAAAGCAGTCGATAATATTCTGTACTGTTTAGTACTCGTGTATAAAACGAGTGCCATTAAGAAGTTTGTGAAGACACTGGTCGATTGTCCCACACATGAGAGCAGTGAATACGGAGATAACAAGTAAATGACCGCTACTTTTAATGACAAATCACTAATTGAATTGTTATCTATCAATAACTTTTTGATTTCATCACTTTTTGGTAGTTTTGCGATTCTTTGCTCTTCTATTAGCCGTAAATCAATTAATTGGTTATAAGTAAGAGAACAGAGCAATACAGCGGTCAACACATCTATCGCTATAAATATGTGAGGAATTAAGTGATTCAAGTTTGTGATCAAAAGATGATAAAAGTGTAGAAAAAGTGGCGATTCGTGAAAAGTGTCGCCAATATAGGGATCAATTCCCAAATCGATTAGAGTGACGCCTTCCACAGCTATTCATTACATGTATTTATTAATTAATTAATCAATTTATTGAATAAATGGGCGTTATTTGAGTGCATCTGTAATACCATTCATACAAACCTCTCTTCCATGAAGTGACCGGTGAAGAGACTTCCACGCGATTAGAGATCTCCTTGTGATATGAACTAAATCTAAGAGTTATTCTCAATATGACTCCAATTGTGATAAATATAAATAATTTGAAACAAGTCTTCATTTTGTTGACAATTGTGTTAAGAAATTGTTTCGCAAAATATCAATTCATTCATCAAATAATAATATAATATAATAATAATAACTATTTAACGTATTATTAATTGTATAAATAATTAAAAGTCATTTCAATACACATAATAAACATTTTACTTATAATTACTCTAAAGATTACAAAATAGTTTGAGTTATTTATTGATTTTATCGGATTTACTAATGTTTTGAAGAATAGTAAAAATGCGGTATTTTTGTGAACGATATGCAAAACGATACGAAACAGGTATATGAGCTGTATATTTGTCTGCTCTTCTGCACAGCTCTCATACCTATTATATAATACAGTAAGAGTACATATTAGACCTTTTAAGTTAACATATACAGTCAGGCCTTTGTATTTTGACACTCTTGGAACCGGGATTATAGTAATGTCAAATTATACGTTGTGAAAATAGACAGTCAAATTTTTTTATTCAGACATATGAAGCAATTTTACATTTTATTGAAATAATCAAGAATTGAAGTTTGTCTTAGCGATTTAGATCGTACTTTTATATTGTGGTATATTGTGGTCTACTTTCAACAATTATTTCAGAGTTTTTGTGTAATTTTTATTCATTCAATAGATTTATTTTAAGGTCTTATTTCATTCAAATCTAATCTACGAGATATAATTGTTTTACATATTAGTCAACACTTCAATATTCGCGAAGCTGTATCTTCAAAATTTGATAAAAGGACATTTTTTCAAATTTTTTTTTACTCAAACTTACAAAAAATGTTGCATTACACAATTAAAATCAATGGGTTGTTTACAAGAATTGATGTGAAAGTGAAAATAAACAAATGTGAAATTAAATCCCTATAATTAACATTAGTCCCAAAGATGGGACTACAAATTTGTGTCAAAATACAAAGGTCTGACTGTAAATAGAGCTTAGATTTTTCAGCGTAAGGGAAAACCCGAAGGATTTTTTCTGAATTCAGCGGTAATATTCGGCGCAAGAATAAATAAATTTTAGAAATATGTGTTTTATTCATTTCGTATAAGAAAAAGCAGTTACAAAAGTATTGATATAAAACAATTAATAATGTGTAAGTTATTCCTCGATGTCTCCATTGAAATACAGTCGCATTTGCATTCTCAATGTGTCTCAATTCATGCCAATTCTTTTGATTATAGACTTCAAACACTTTAAGAAACAGATCCTTATAATAATTGAAATCTTGATTCGGTTAAAATTTTTTGAACGGATAAAAAAATCAGATATTTTTTAGTGTTTCTCTATATTATTTTTCGAAAAATTCGGTTTATTCGGCGTTATTTCAAGAAAATTATCTTTAAGACGAAAATATTTTTTGGGATTCGACGGCAATATTCGAATTATTGGGCGTCACGCCGAAAAAGCTAATCTCTACATATATAATATCTGTATTATATTAGTTCACTTTAATTCCATTGGAGTTTATTAAAGTTAACTTAAACTTTAACTAAAATCTAAATGAAAAACTTGAATTATTTTAGTTTTTTACACTGCGTTTGCAGACAAAGATAGCATAGTTTGCAAAATTATTTCCACGAATGGATTACTGGAATTTCATTTTCTCTCTTAATATTTAATGTTTAAACTCCTTTAATGTGCTTTAGCTTTACTTTATTATTGTTCAGATCAATGAACAGTTAAAGCGTTTCAAAAAATTATAAAATTAAAATGTATTTTAGTAAATGCAGAGTAAATGTAGTGATTCGACCATAAACTTAGACAAATTTTAAAAACTCAAATAAAACTTAAACTTTAACTTTAACTTAAACTAAAATTAATTATCTTTTGGTAAATAACTTTAACTAAACTAAAATTATTTCAAAAATTTTCAAGTAAAATGATCTGTACATATACAGTGGTATTAATCAGTAATGCTGCCCATAGGCTCAGGCTATAAGGCTTTCAAGCCTAGGCTCAGGCTCTAGGTTTTAAGTCAAGGCTCAAGCTCAGGCTCGGCCTTTTCGAGCCTATGGACAGCATTATTAATTAGTATTAATGTACAGTCACTCTAACAAAGTTGTATAAAATCCAGAAAAGTCCAGTGATGTGTACAGACCAAATTTAAGGGACATTAATAAGTGTTAGTCATTGAAAATGTAATATTTATTTAAACTGATAAAAGAACTAACATTTAGTCAAATAATGAAATTAGTTCTCAAACCCTTATCTTTACGCATCTTTTCCGTTGGATTATAAAAACATATCTTTGTTTGAGTGAACGTACAATCACTCCCGAAAAGTTACGTTGTTATCTGTATGCAAAAAGATGCGGATTCATAAGGTTTTCAATAATAATTTAGAAAATACATGAGTTTTATGAAAATACTAATAATATTGACTCAATATTCACTCTAAACTTAGTTTTGAATCATTTTTTCTATACATATATATATATAATGACTCATACGATTTATCGGTTAAAATAAGTTTTTTGGTAAGTAAAACACTTTAGTGGTCAAGACCTTATTTTAGGCCAAACTTTATAGATTTAAGGACTATTGCAGGTATGAAATGCACTGCTATATCAAAGCACCACATTTATAATATGATTTTGTGAAATACCGATATCTTCCATAAATTAATGCCTAAAATAAAGTGCTGACCACTAAAGTAAAACCTTACCAAAAAACTTATTTTAACCGATAAATCGTATCCTGAATAATGACCAACAATGAGCTGGACTTCTGTGGATTCGTAATATTGTTGCGATTTTGGTAGTATTTCATGCCTGGGGACAAGTTATTATAATTTAATTACTTTTATTTGAAATACAAATGCAACACATGTTAATAAACATAATTAGATATAAAATATAGTAAAAATGAAATTTAACTTAATTAAAGGGAATGTGAATAAGCTAAGAAAAATACTCTTGTCTTCAGATTTTCCTCAAAATTTCACCTTATGTAGAGGACACAGACTTAAGATATGTGAGAATAAAATTTTGGCATTATATTGCAAAGGGTCGTGTGAAAAATAAAATTGTAAAATACTAGTAAATACATATCTCTTGGACAGTGAAAATTTTATGAAAATTCCATTTCAATATCACTAATAGGGACGGAGCTAGAGCTTTTTAGATGTTGAGATATTCAAATGGGACTTTTATATTCTTATTCAGTATCAAATTCTCTACAAATGTATTTAATGGGCGTGGCTCAAATTTTTAGAGGTGGACGTGTCTTAGCCAATATCACGTGTTGCAATTGTTGCACTAAAAATTTTAAGATTTTAAAATAATCTACCAGTTATGACCTTTAAAATGAGCCTTCGTTGGTCTCATTATTCAACAGGGAAAGTATTCAAATTAATTTTAGAAAATGACATTTTCTCCCATAGGGCCCATTATAAAAAAAATTTTCAAAGTAAAAAATTTCTGTTTTCCCGATCGATGGTGGACATAATTTTTCGGTGGTCAAAGACAATTAGTGTAAGTTTCAATTTGATCATAATAAGAAAGTACCTGAATATCCTGTAATTTTACATATTAAATTTATTGACGCTATTTGTAATGTATAAATATACTAAACTGTACGTAATTTTAAGGTGATTTACTATTGTGCACATTGAGTATTATGAAACACTGATTTTATCCATACGCATCACTGGATCATAAGGGATCAAATGCTACTTTTTGGATGTAGCTGTAGCTGTACAGTAATTTTGTGTAAATGACAATACCAGAGCTTGTATTGTATGTGATCCATAATCAACTTATACCATATAGAAATTTGTAACATTTAATATTTAAGTTATAATTAAGAATTTTTCTATAACTTATGAATTTAAATTAGAGATGTTGAGGGTTTAGAGCTATGGCCCGCAGGGCCAGAATCGGTCCACTGAGCAAATTATTTGCCCTAAAACTCAAAAATATTAATGTTAACTCTGGATATTCAATTGATTTTTAATTTAATTAGTAAAAAGTGTAGAAAATTAATTTAGAACTTACGCTACAAAACAAATACAATTTATCTATTAGTCACAGCCGTAGCTAGGGGGGGGGGGCCGTGGCCCCACCAAATATTTTTGAATATTTAAGTGTAGGTCTGTAAACATTAGAATTTTCTATACCAGCGGTTTTCAACCTGGGGTACGCGTACCCCTAGGGGCATGCGAGCTTTCGTCAAGGGGTACGCGAGAAAATTCCCGTAATGGCGGATAACACATTTTTTGACCCCGACTTACTACTTTGCGGCTTAAGAGGGAGTTATGGGACCATGTTGTCACAGATTTGAAAAATATTTTTTGTGCATAAATGATATGCCATACCTATGTGTGATAAAAAGCAGGCACAACCATCACATTGATTGTATTTTTTATTAATTTC
>JAQGCH010002544.1:0-12415 GCA_034699485.1 Nanhermannia elegantula
TATATATTGTATATAGAACAATTCTTATTTTTAACTCTAAACTTTAGTGTCTAAAGTAATGATAAATAATTAAACATTAAGTTTGAATAGTGCAGGTTTGTGAATTAGGTTAGTTTTCGCAATATTTAATGCTTTATCCCTCCCCTATGGGAACAACAAATGTTTATCATACAAAAATAAGATTATATCTGTGTTTATGAAGAGAGCATGAAACAGTAATATTATAGACAATCTCAATTATTAATAAAAATGCAACTTTAGGATATAATTTAAAGTTTAATTAATTATTAATTAATTGACAATAATTAAACATATATTATGACTTTTACTAAAATGTTTATGAGCTTGGAATTTATTCGGAAGGCTTAATTAATTAATTAATATTAGAAAATTAGCAAATTTTTCTTAGACTAACACTAGATTAAAAATTAACCAAAATTTAAAGTATTTCTTAAGTTTTGTAAAATGAATAAATTATTTTACAAGTCAACATATTACAAACCGATGAAACGACATTGTTTTAAATTGCTCAAGATCCAATTATATTATAGCAAAACTACCTATAGGCACATTAAACTAATAACGCATTTTGCAGTAAAACAAACTAATTAAAGTGTTTTTACTAAAAATAACCATACTAAATTGCATACTATCAATATCCGTATATATATTATAAATAAAGTTATGCAAAAACAAAGTTACCCTCAAAAATGTTACTAGGGATGCCGCAACTCTAACTTTAGGCTGGAGTCGCCAGCTTTTTGACGTTTTTTGAATTGTTCTCCAGTCTCTTTTGAGAAGTAAAACTGGAGTATTTTAGCGCAAGTTTATTAACTATTATCAAAATTTACAAAATTAAGATAAAATTTCTATAAGAATACAAATTAATCTCAGATTTTCAAATATTAAATTTTAATAAAATTTAAATTCCGATTTTATTTTTAAAATTTTAAATAATTAAGGATATCTAATAAATTAAATTAACAAACATTTTATTAAAAGCGTTACTCCTGTTAAAAATTAAAGCATTAAAATAATACCAGTATATTGGGACAGACTTTAATTTTTAAGAAAATAGAAAAAATGTAACTTACAATTTATAAATAATCACTTAAATTAAGTAAAATATCAGTTTACGACTTCAATTGTTACACAAATTGAAAATCTTCGAACAGAACTGGACCAGTTCTGGTCAACTTGCGATGTTTGTGGCATAACTCAAATGAAATTTAATTATTCTACTCCAAGAACTAAATCCAAAGATTTATACACTTTACTATAAATTTACTCTCAGGCTATTAAAATAGGGTATCGAAAGGGTGACCAAGCAATTTTCTACGTATGCGGGATAAATAAAATAATAGGAGAAAGGGCAATTTTTTGAATTACATACTAAAAATCAAAAGCTCAGGTATATATTTTACTATCAATATCTTAATTTCCTTGACCTCAAATGAGGGACTGTACCGAACAATTCATGACATGTGTCCAACCTGGTATCGATGACACGATAATTGATCGTGTGAGGTGTCGCTCAATTAAAGTACACGTTGTAACACATATCTAAATAAATAATCTGTTTGCGAAATTTATTACTTTAATTCCGTCTAATTCTAGAGATAATTAAATTAAAAATATGGTTACATTCTCTTAATAAGACTTAATGTTAATTTTATTTGTATCGGTTTTATTAATAAGTCATAGAAATTAATGATAGATCCTTTCAAACATTTAAAATCTTGAAATTTATTTTAATAGAAGTTATAAATTAAGTGAGAATTTATTATTTGTATCATATGAATTAGAGAAGCAGCAAGTTTTACATAATTTCAAAAATGAAATTATTAATAATTATTAATTTTATTGCTTTTTTATTTATTTTTGGTAAGCATTTCAATGAAAGCGCAAATAAAAATTTTGTTTAACTATAAACACAAAATAATTTTTAATTTTTTCCCAAAAAATTGTTATTTTTATTACATAGCAAACGCTCGCAGGAATTGCATTCATCGGGATTATGGCTACGGATCAGTAGTTTGTGTTTGCAATACTACTTATTGTGATGATTTGGAGCCAATCGTTAAGACTGGCAAAGGTGTGGTCAAAGTTTTTGAATCATCAAAAAGTGGTGACAGATTCAGAGAAACAGAATTAAAGTTTGGAAACACTCCGAGTGAAAACTCGACAAAATCCCATATAATTACTATCGACAATACCATAAAATACCAGAAAATTATTGGTTTTGGCGGCTCTTTTACAGACGCGGCCGGAATTAATTTTGCGGCTCTTCCTATAGAGATGCAAAATAATGCTATCAGTGATTACTTTTCAGATACTGGAATTGAATATACTGTGGGTAGAATTCCAATAGGTGGAAGTGATTTCTCAACACGTGCTTATACTTATGCAGACACTGTTCACGACGACTTTGATTTAGAACATTTTGCTCTACAGAAGGAAGACTTGGAATATAAGGTATAGTCATTTCTTAAAATATATTATAATCAGTATTATAATAAATTTTCAGTTGGGGAGAAGATAGGAAAATTAGCCATGTGTCAGAAATTAGCCCAGATAAACAAAGTTAATTTTCAAATAAAGGGGGTCCTAGGCTTATATTTTTAATTTTTTAGTAATTTTTATAAAAGAAAAGGCAGGACTAGAACTTGGATTTTTTCAAGAATTACTAAAAAATTGAGTATGCCCTCTAAAAACAGAGTTCTTGCAATCAGACCAGGGTTTTTTGTTTTTGATTGTCTGCCTTTTTCGGTTTGGGATTTGAAAGTTAACAGTTTTTCAGATAAATAAATTGATAATTTACTTTTGAATAAGTACTGTAAATTATACTGTAAACTACAGTATACATTAACTTCTGTAAATAGAATGCATGTACTCCTAATTCAGATGTGTTAAAAATTAAATTTTTTACATAAGTTACAGATATAAAATTTTGACTTTAGCTAAAAATGTCCTAGTTTCTTAAGTTTTATATTTAACTATGATAATAATCTTCGGGAACATAATTTTAACTAAAACTGAAATTAAATATAAAAATTGCAAGTCAAATTTTTAAAAAATATAAGCTTATCTTGTCCTTATTTTGAATGCATGCATATTTTCGCTTTTTATGTTTTATGCGTAATTTGGTTTTAGAAAAAATTGCAAAATTTTCAAAAAAATGATTGCACTAAAATATGTTCCAGAAAATTAAGCAATTTTGATTAACACGATTTTTATTAATATATTTTCCTTAATTACTAATATTTTTCATTACATTTAAATATTTTATATAAAAAATTGATTTTGTCTACTTTCAAAGTTTACATTTAAAATTTAAAGATTCCTTCAGTTCTTCACCCCATTACTTAAAACAAAATTATTTTAGATATTTTTATAATTTAACAAAAAGATTCCATTTCTACAAATGGCTCAAAAATTAAGCCAACATAAAGTGAAATATTTCGGTAGTCCGTGGAGTTCTCCAGCTTGGATGAAGAATAACAGCATGATAAATCATGGGGGCTTTCTCATTGGTCAAGCAGGAAACAAATATCATAAAACTTGGGCTAACTATTTTGTTAAGTAAGTTTTTATATTTGTAGTAATAATAGTGAGTATTGAATAAAATTGATTTAAACATTTCATTCTACAAAACGTATTTATAATTAAGATAGTCTGTTGTGAATATGATCGATATAGATATGTATAAAAAATTTATTTAATAAGAAAGTACTATTCATAACATTGAAATCCATGATTTTATTAAGATATAGACTTATCTGTAAAGCATTTATCTTTAGCCAAGTGTACAGATTTAGATATTTGATTATCAAATGAATCATAAAATGATAACAATTTGACGAAATAAATACTATTAAAAATTTGGAAAAACTAATGATAAGTAAATTATTTTCATATCTGACTCAACAAATATTAGAATAAATTAAGAAAAACCAATGATTTCAGTTCAAAACAATGCAGATAAAGACTTGATTAGTAAAATCTTTTCATTGAAAAGTAATGAACCTTTAGTTTTAAAAGAAATTTCTAATTTTTTAATCTAATTATTCATTGAGTTCTATTTTTATTGGTATAGTTCTCATAAAATTCAATTTTAAGTAGCTTAACAGAAAAGTATATATATTATTGTCACGGATTTCAATGTTTTCAATAGAATCTCAACAGATAATTGATTATTTGAAAAAATGTTTTAAGAACAATTTAAATTTATTATTGAGTTTGTACACCTGTTCGTACTATTGTTTTAGAAAGTGTCGACCAATATAATATATATATAATAATAATACTGTCCTTTGATATTTATTAACTCCCCAATTTTCTCCATAAATGAGCTGACCCAGCCTGGCAACCGTAAGAGATTTAGTTTTATAAAATCTAAAATGTACATTTTATAGAGTAAAGGACTTATCCACTTTTCTATAGACAAGCTCCCCACCCAACGACTTTTTTGAATTTGTTTATCCAAATATCACTAAAATAAGCGTTAGATATTTTCGTGAGAAGTCAATAATACCACGAGGTTGTCTAGGGAAAATTATTTCATTTTAAAATTTGAACATGTTTATTTTTTGAAAATAACTCATAAGATATATCTATTAATAAAACTGTATATAAAATAGTAAAACATCTTCTATTTTAATTCATAGAATATTCAAAAATTGTATATTTATTTGAATTTCAAATTTAATAGATTTTTAGACTCTTATAAGACACATAACGTGAGTCTATGGGGTCTAACAATACAGAACGAACCCTATGGAAGTTATAGCTTCAATAGTATGCAATACAATCCAGAACTAGAGAGAGATTTCATTAAAACAGATTTAGGGCCAACTCTAGAAAAGGCTGGTTATATCGGAAAGTCAGACAGTTTAACTATAATGATAAATGACGACCAGAGAGAGCAAGTGTTTAAATGGGCTGACATTATATTGAAAGATAAAGAGGCGGCTAAGTATGTGTCTGGTACTGCTTTCCATTGGTATGCAAATAAACCGGAGAATATCGGCCTATTAGATAAAGCGCATGAAGCATTCCCTAATCATTTTCTGCTAAGCACCGAAGGGTGTGTGGAAACTGCACTGCATAATAAGTCACTCGAACTCGGAAATTGGTCCACTTTTGACAGATATGCTTACGATATAATAACTGTATATTTTAATACATTGTAACTCATATATAGTGAAATGGTTGGAATGAAGCTTGGTCAAATAGTAAGTGGAGATATAATACCTCTCCAAGGTAAAAAATTTTACCTTGTTCGCCTCTTTGATTACTAGTATATATGACCCCCCCCTCCCCCTGCTGTCCTTTGGCAGGTCTGATGAGAATCTGGCAGAAATTTGACTTTATAGAGTTTAATTATAACTAAATTAAATTTGTTTTGGCAACATTTCTATAACCCATTTCACTATAACGGGGTTAACTATAAGCATATTTTAATAGATCTTCAACCCTGCGATTCGTTTTTTTAGGATTTAAACCATTTTACCACCGGTTGGGTTGATTGGAATCTAGCACTCGATCTCGAGGGCGGACCCAATTGGGTCAAAAATTTTGTGGACGCGCCCATTATTATAAACGCATCGGCTCATGAGTACTATAAGGAGCCATTTTTCTACGCTTTGGGACATTTCAGCAAATTTTTAGTTCCAGATTCAGTACGAATTCATGTGACGCCTAATGAAACACTCGCAGGATTTGAAACCACAGTATTTATCAGACCCGATGGCGGGACAGTTGTAATCGCACTGAATATGAACACAGAATCAATTGAATTAACAATTGATGATTCGGTTAATGGAAAATTGAAGAACACTGTTAAACCGCATTCAATGCAGTCTTATATTTGGTATAATTGAATATTATGAGCATAAATACATTTTTGGGGTTAAAAATTTTACATAATAGGGAAGGAAATTAGTGTAAGCATTAGGTTAATGCTGAATTAGTATTATATTTAGGGTCATGTTATTTAAAGAGTTAAGTCATAAATATTTCATATAAAGATTTTGATATTATATTTTATGAATAATTCATATTCTTGTATTAGAAATTTTCAATATTTTATATTAAATGATTGTTGAACTCTCAGAGAAAAATATTATCAGAGATCAAGAATTGTATGGAATCGGAACTTTACAATTTAGCAGTTTAACAATCAATTATGATGTAATCAATTTTACGGAATTTGAATCTAAATTATAAGCATGTTTTTTAACTGAAAACCTTAAAGAATAAAACATAAGACGCATATATTTTATTAATGAAAATTTGATTTATTTTCACAAAAATAAATTATTATACAAATATGATTGAAAAATTGATTGATATCTAATTTAATAACTATGTTAAATTGAACATACTTGACTCATGGATGGTGTGTTTGTCTTTCATTTCTAATTACCGGTATTTATTGCTTTCAACAAATAGATAAGTTTTATAAATAATAATTTTAACAGATATTTTTTAAATGATGCTAAAATTTTAATTTTATTTAATATATAGATAATTAAAGGTAAATATTATTTTCTAAATATTCTCATGATTACAAAAATTGAGTCAAAAAAAGTCAAGAAATCCAATTGTTTTGATTCCAATTTAGATCAGAGTTTGTTTGTTATTATTGTTTGTTTTATTTTATGATCTGTCCTGAGATTTGGTTTTGCATTAAGTATTGGTTTGAGTCATATATGAGTTGTGATGTAATAATATTTTATATATTTATTTATTTTAAGGATTTTTTTATATGTAATTATTAAGAACCGGACAAAATGGTGATTAAAAATAATGATATTTCGATAAAAACTGCGTTTTTTATTAAGATGTCAAACATTTTTAGGCAAACATTAAAATTCTTAGATTTTAATAAAATTTTTTTATGTTCATGTTCTTCATCAGAAATGTCAGAAATCTAAAAAATGTTAGATTAAGAATAAATAACGAGTGAATCATATTTACTTACTGTGTGTTTCACTGTTTTCAACATTTGTATATGTATTTAAAGGAATATTTTGTGTTTCATTTCCTAAATAAAAAATGCAATTTGGAGAATATTCCTCGTGTTCACCGCCAGCCGTATCATTAGGTTCCCAATTAAATACAATAACTCCGCAAAAGTGACACCGCACATAATCGGGTTCCTTCATGAAATAAAAACCATTTGCTGCCAATTTATTTACATTAATCCATGGTTTGGGCCAATCGTAGAATGACTCCAAACGATACTTTTCATAATTCAATAGTCTTTGAACATCATATTCTTCTTCACCAGAAATATCCAAAAAATGTTAGATTAATAATAAATAAATTTAAGACTCAATTATATTTACTTACTATCTGTATCACTGAAATTAGGGATCCCAACTCTCCAGCTTTACGCTGGAGTCTCCAGCGTTGACACTTGTTTTCCAATCTCCAGTGAGGTCATCAAACTGGACATTAAAATCTCCAGTTTTGCGAGTTTTTTGGTTTAAATATTTTTATTTAGCATACAATACAGAAGTAATAAACTATTTTGATTTTCATGATCGAAATATAATGGAAAGGGAGATAAGACTTTAAAAATTCATAAACAAAATGCTTATTTGTAACTAACTGTTTATTTTAAAGTTATGAGTTATGTTCATGAGTTTAACTAATTATGGTTTACATTGCTATACTTAAGTAAATTATAAATCCTAATTATAGAAAAAATGAATCCTATAAGAAAATTAGGAATGAATATGTATACCTTAGTCCCCCCTTTAATTTTTAAGTTAAAATTGGGAAAAAAATTCCTTTGGTCCCCCTTTGATATTTTTCCTCCAGCTTTGACTTGTAGAGAAGTTGGGATCCCTAACTGAAATCATTAAAAATATGTTTTAATAGTTTATAAACATATAAATTATTATTATTTTGGTTTGAATTTAAAGCTCTTTCCAATTCATTCTTTGGGTTATATTCTTGTGCACTCAAAAACCATAAATGTTTTTCATTCAATATTTCTTCAATACTTTGATATCTGTTACAAACACTTTGTTTAATCATTTTATTACATAAATTACTCAATTTATTATATTTTGTTGAAAAAAGAGATAAAATATTGCCATCATTTTTATAGTCTCTGTAAATATAATTAAAAAAAGTAGTTTTAAATTTCATTCAATTGAAATTAGATTTTTAATACTTGTTAAGGTCAATATTGAATAACTCTTTTAATACAAGTCCGAGGCTATAAATGTCAGCCCTTGTGTCATATTCAACACCATATCCTACTTCTGGTGCCATATAACTAATACGTCCTCTGTCACTTGAGTGCTTTTGTACCACTTGAATTGCATGTTTATGAAGTGTCGCTAAACCCAAATCTGCTATTTTTACAATACTTTTACTTTTCTCTTCAATTTTTAACATTATATTCCATGGATTTAAGTCTCTGTGAATTATTTGTGGATTTTGTTTATGCAAATGATTCACACCATTAAGAATTTGTAGAAATATTTCACTCGCAATACAAAATTCCATTTCAGTCAACATTTCATTTGAATAAATATTTGAGTCTTTTTTCATTTCTTCAATGAAATCATCCAATGATATGTCACATAATTCCATTTGAATGTAAAGAATATAATCTTGAGAATTTAAATCGTTTTCAAGCCATAAATCATAATATTTCATTACATTTTCATTATTGAGTTCATAAACAATGGGAGAAGTTATCAGTTCATTCAAAAATTCTTTTTCATAGACTTTTTTGAATTTAATCTGTTTTAAGGCAAAAATCTTGTCTTCGAAAGTATTTAATTTTTCAACTTTAAAAACTTTTCCATAACTTCCTTCTCCTAACACTTTTTCTTCAATATTGAATTCTTTTTCATATTTACCATTTATAACAAAGTGATAATCAAATGAAATAACTCTGTTATGAATGGGTTTATAATTGATTTTAAAATAATATTCAAAAATTTCATCAAATGATTTGAATTTAGTTTCTTTGGGTCCAGTTATCACTTCATTTCCCCAAATATATGAAACATTCTTATCTGAGACAAAGATTGAAATGTTTTCATGAGAATGCGCTGAAATGTCAGTAAATTTCTCAGAATGTTTCAGCTTTTGTGGATAAACAGTTATTTCTCTATCACCTGTTCCCAGTTGTCCACCATCGTTATATCCAAACACATAAATATCTCCCTCACGGGATAACAATAGATTATGACCTGGACCACAACTTATTTTCTCAATTATTTCATTCATTTCTATAAGAATTGGTTTATTTGAATGTTTTAACGAAGTATCAGAAACACCCAATTCTTTGAATAGATTTGAACCCCAACTGAAAACACATCCGCTTCCTGTCAGAGCTAATGAATGCCAATAACCACAAGAAATTGCTTTCACTTTCTCTCCATTGAAAGCCTTTAAAAGTGTTGGCACTGAAACACATTTATCATTACTTTCAATACCAATTTGTCCAAAGTCATTCGAACCCCACGAATAGACTTCTCCACTAATAGTCAATACCATTGTATGATAAAAACCACAACAAAAGTCTATAATTTGCTTTTCATTCAAATATTGATTTAATTCTGGTTTATATACATTGCTATCACTCTTTCCATTCCCAATACATCCCCTTCCATTCCAACCCCAACAATAAACTTTGTAATCACTTGTGCGCGCGATTACATGATAATTACTATTCTTGAAATCAATGATTTGTTTATGACTTAAGTCTTGATTTAAAATCAATTCGTTCACTTCATTCTTATGACCAAAACCTAATAAACCATAAGAATTAGAACCAAAACAATAGACTTTATCGTCATTTGTAACCAGAAATATATTCTCTTTATTTAAATAATCTTTGAAAACATACAAAAGTTTAATGTTTTGTTTGAAATCTTCTTTCAAATCATTTAAAACTTTGAATTTATGTAAAATTAATTGCTTTACATTTTCACATAATATTTCTTCACTTTTTATGGGCTGTTTATAATCCATAAAATTCAAAGTATTGTATGTTATCTGAAGAAACTCAGAATATATTTCATGAATTGAATGGCAATCAATAACTTTAGGCTCAGGTTTCTCTGCATTTCCCCAAATATAATACACACCATTCACTGAAAGTGCAATTGAAATATGATAAAGAAAATGCACAGAAATATCACTGAATTTCTCTCTAATATTCATCTTTTTGGGAGTGATTTGTGTCTCTTTATCTCCAGTTCCCAGTTGTCCTTCACTATTATATCCAAACACATAAATATCTCCCTCACGTGATGACAATAGGTTATGATATGGACCACAACTTATTTTCTTAATAATTATTTCATTCAATTCTATAATAATTGGTTTATTTGAGCCAATTAATGATTCACTCGAAACACCCAATTGTTTGTATACATTTGAACCCCAACTGAAAACACGTCCGCTTTCTGTCAGAGCTAATGAATGACTAAAACCACAAGAAATTGCTTTCAGTTTCTCTCCATTGAAAGCATTTAAAAGTGTTGGCACTGAAACACATTTATCATCACTTCCAATACCAATTTGTCCCTTATCATTGTCACCCCACGAATAGACTTCTCCACTAATAGTCAATGCAATTGTATGACTTTTACCACAACAAATGTTTATAATTTGTTTTTCAATCAAATATTGATTTAATTCTGGTTTATATGTATTGTTATCATTCTTTCCATTCCCTAAACATCCCCTTATATTTCTACCCCAACAATAAACTTTTCCATCACTTGTGAGCGCGATTATATGAATTTCACTATTCTTGAAATCAATGATTTTTTTCTCACATAATTCGTCAACAATTGAGTCTTCAATTATTGATTTGATTTTTTCGTTATCATTACTGATGAATAGCACTGAATATAGAAGTCTTTTCAAACCATATCTTTTGAATTCATAAACTTTGTCATCATTTGTAACTATTATTACACTAAAATGTGAAACAAATGATAATTTAATATTTTCCCTGAAATATTCATTTAATTTAACAGAAAGTCTGTTATTGATATTGTCTTCCATTTTAATAATGAATAAAACGTTTATATTTTATCAACACTTTTGAGAGTTATTTATTTATTTATAACTTATCTTTATTGTCTTGAATTTTGATTAATAATGAAACGCATTTTTGTAGAGGCGCTTATTCTCACCTCAAGTAGCTTTTCAATTTATAAGTGTCTTAGATTACTTGCTCTTGAATTGGTTTAGATAAAATATCTACCACTACAACAAAATTCCATAGAAAAATAACTGTAAGGAAGTATTAGCTACGTATCACCCCATTAGCTAACTACTAATGTAAACATATATAAGGTCAGCGAAAAAACTACTGAAATCAGCGGAATGCTGTTCCTAAGGTATCTTCGATTCCGCCTTAAGCATTAAAAAACATATTGAGAACCTTACGCTTTAGTTTTCAATACTTTATCTTTCCTTTTTATACATCCATGCTCTGCATAATTAATTAGCTTTTAATTAAGAGGACCAAAAATTTGAGAAAAGTATAACAATATATATATCGTTGGAAAGTAAATTTTACACTGATTTTAACAAAACTTGAATGAAAGTTCTGTGATGAACGGTTCAAAAGTTATATTGACCACTGTCCAGTCACTAGTACTGACAACTTACCACTATGACATTGATATCAAAATGAAGGATATTCAAAGACAAAATTAAAAAAAAGAAACTAAATCTTAATTTCTTACTTAACACAGTTTCAATTGCAATCACTTATGGATTGTGTTGCAATTTTTTAGACTGTGACGCCAAGATTGTACCATCGATATGAGAACATTTTTGAAAAGATCTTAAAATTCTCTATCAAGATTAGTTTTCATTTCAATGGTACAATCTTGGCATCACAGTCCAAAATGTTAATATTTGAATTACATTATATAAAATTCAAAAATTTGTTTGAATATAACTGGATCCTAATAAATCTTAAAAATAGGTTATATATATAATTTATGGTTGAAAATTAATGGAATCTAATTCTGCTCTTTGTTGCTGCAAGTAATTGCTAAACTTAAAATAGATTTAAGAGAATAATCATAATTTTATTATAAATTTTTATTACAAAACTAAAATTATAAAAAACTATTGAATTGGATGACAATAAATTTTTTAATATTATTTTCGCTTAAGTTAGATAGAATTAATCTATAATAAGCAAAAGTTCTTTTGACTTCAACAGAAACTAATGGCATACATTGTTTTTATTTTGAATTCAGGAAAATTTTCATCAGAAGTAAATTTTAATAAATCAGAATTTTTTTCGAGGGATTTCTTGATCTTTTCAAAATCAGAATTTTTCTGATTGTTTATTAAAAATTAATTTTTTCCACTGATTTGAAACGTATTCGAAACTTATTTTGTCATCAAA
>JAQGCH010002545.1:0-12413 GCA_034699485.1 Nanhermannia elegantula
CTAAACTGAAACTCCTTGACTACCATTGAGTTGAGTTTTGTTTATCAATAATATCATAATATTATAAATGCATTAAATGTTTATTAAATTGATTTGAATTTAGAAAATTAGATTTCTATAAATTGTTTGATTAAAAAATTAGTATTTCTATTGCTGTTAAGTAATAATAATTTAATAATAAAAGAAAATAATGTTATTAATTAAGTTATAGTAATAATTGAATTGATTTAACTATTAATTGAGTAATAATTATAATTAAATCGAATGAGATATGAGTCAAACGGCTGTAAAGCAGTCATCGGTTTCGTCCAAAAGCAAAAAACAGACTTTTATGAGACAATCGCGAACTCGAAAGGACATCACTGATGGCAAACATCGATTCATTACTGAACAAGAATTAGTCGACAAACCATTTATCACTCCCGAAGACGTATCACTTTTGCCGACCATTACTTCAAGTTTGTCTCTATTCTTACAATCATTTATTCATTTATTCCTTTTTTTATCAATTTTTTATGAATTTGTTGAGAAACTCAACATTTTGTTTGTTTTAAAACAAGAATTGAATAAAAGTTATCCAAAAATAGTTCAGTTATTCTTCTAATAAGACAACCAATTATTGAATTGAGAAATAGATTTTCATTTAATGCTTATTTGTATTTATGAATTATACAAATAATTATATTTACTGTAAATTTGAACTAATTTTACAGTTTCTTAAAATTCTGATCTGTTTTGTATTGTAATTAAGTTGAAAACAAATTTAAGTCAAATCTAAGGGAAACATAACTTGTAATTAATGATCAATTGATGAATAATAGAATTTTGATAAAATTCTTATTCAAATGTGTTTTTGTAATAAAAACTCAAACTTTAGATGAATTCTTATGGTCTCAGATCTCTATTTAAAAAATGCGAACTTTAGAAGTGATTGACTTTTCATTACATGAGAATTATTTAAATTATTTGACTTTAAATGACTTTATTTAAGATTAAAAGTTATTTATTTAATTGAACTGAAGTTTTAAACAAAAGATGAGAATATTTAATAAACAAAACTATATACTGTTTATTCTATTGTTAACTTCAATAAAATTATAGGACATCTCACGCTTTGAATATATATACGCATAACATATATTAGTTTTTCTGTTATATTTGCTTAAAACAGAAATAGATTAATGAAATGAATTTACTTGAGTTGTGAGCACAGAATTCTCACATCTCTGGCAAATGTACAAGTTTTGCATTGTTTTGTTTTTAATGCATTTATTAAAGAGAATATGCATTAATAACTTTATATCATTGCTCTAAACATTCTTACTTTCAATTCTCTTGTAATTTACAAACATATCCATTGCTTGCTTTGATTAAACGATACAAAAACAACTTGTGTCAGAACTTTTAGTATTATTATAAATAATTGTAAAGATCAAGAACTCTGAGCTGCGCTTATAGAAGCTCGAGCTTGAAGCTCAAGATTTGGGGCCAATGCTATTCACAAATTATTTATATAACAAAACTTTATGAATGTAAGGCTCATAACCTTTATACCCAGCCTTGTAAATGGGATATTGAGATAATCATAATTGTGATACCTTTAATTTATCAATTATTATGAATTACAATTCCAGACTATTTGTGTTCACCCGATGCTAACATTTACGACATTGAATTCACACGTTTTAAAATACGTGATATGGAGACCGGACTAGTTCTGTTCGAAATAGTAAAGCCTCCGCCACCTGAAGATAGTGATGATAATAGAGAACAAGAAGAAGAAGAAGAGATCGACACTAATTCTGGCAGATTTGTTAGATATCAGTTCACATCCCAGTTCTTGAAACTTAAAACAGTCGGAGCGACGTATGTATTACTGAATCTAATTAAATATAATGTATAATTAATGAGTCAAACCTTAAAACTTAAAATCAATAATTATTTATATCAGAGTCGAGTTTCGTGTCGGCGACAAAGCAATAAATAACTTTCGAATGATTGAGCGGCACTTTTTTCGCGATAAACTTCTCAAAACATTTGACTTTAACTTTGGATTTTGCATTCCTAACAGCAAAAACACGTGCGAACATATTTATGAGTTCCCAACGCTTAGTCAGGAGTTGTGTAAGTATTAATAGAGTCTAATCTATTAATTTATTAGTTAATAGTTAATTATTTACAATGATTTCAGGCGAAGAAATGATAAATAATCCGTTTGAAACTCGATCTGATAGTTACTATTTCGTTGACAACAAACTAATAATGCATAATAAGGCTGATTATGCATATAATGGAGGTTTGAATAATCACTAAAAGAACAAATAAAACAGACGTCCTTTTAATCACCGCTCGAATAACACATTTTGACCAAATTATAAAATATCGAAATTTTAAATAATCGCCACATTATTTTTAATTAATTAGATGCCCATCAGATGCCCATTAGTTTTATCAATTTATTAATCATAAAGTTTTTCTTAATCCAAATTATATTAATATAACGAATATCTCTTGTGAGAAAATTTTAATTGTTATTTAAATATTTAAGAGTTTTCTTATTAGGTTAAAAAAATTTTAAAATTACTAAAATTTTATATTTAATTACAGCTCTTGTTCATAGTTTTAGGCGTTTTCTAAGCAGAAACACATGTATTACTGCAGTCTTAATGATAGGGAGTAGAGGTTTGACTTTTGAGCATAAAAAGCAGTTAACACAGAGGTAAAGGTTTTTAGTTTCATCGTTAGTCGATTGTAAAGTTTGAATACATTTTTAACTCTAATACAATATTGAATAATATTAAAGCAGTATAAGTG
This sequence comes from Nanhermannia elegantula, assembly GCA_034699485.1. Classification (NCBI taxonomy): domain Eukaryota; kingdom Metazoa; phylum Arthropoda; class Arachnida; order Sarcoptiformes; family Nanhermanniidae; genus Nanhermannia; species Nanhermannia elegantula. Next base: position 2,815 of record JAQGCH010002545.1, read on the forward strand.
ATAATTCTAATTGCAGTTCATTTATTTAGAATTATTATATCAACGAATTTTTTGCCAACAGCTCATAATAACAGTGACACTGCAGAGAAATTAATTATTTGTTAGTTATTAAGCTGAAAGCTTATACAGGCATTATATACAGCACTGTATAACCACTTTTGTATAGCATTGAATGAGTGTTGTCGTGAAATTTTAGTTATAATTTCTTTGAACCAATTCTTTAGAAACATTTCCAAAGTCATAAACAATCAATTCTATAGATATTCAAAAACTAAATTATTTTCAATTTAATTAATTATAGACTATTTGAGAGTACATAAGACTGATTAATGCATAGACGCCTTTAATTAATGTAACACTAATTATAATTTAGAGATATTTAACATTTAAGAGTCAACAATAGAATAATTTACAGATATTTTATCTATAAATACAATAATAAAAGTCTATCTTTTGCTCACATTTATAACTAAATATCTTCGGCTGAGAATTATAGGATTCTAACCCTAATGTTATTTGAATGAGGTATAGGATGTTGTGATCCTCAGCCGACCCTATATTTAACATTAAATAGAATATTGAAAGAGAATATAATTGTCAATAATTAGAACTGTAATCAAGAATGTAATTAATATGGAATTTGATTTTGATAATACTGTATCATATCATAAGTTCTTGTTCTGAAATTCAAAAACGAATCTCCTATTATTTTCAACATATAAACCGCCGCTTCTTTCTCACTCGCATTTGGAGCAAATCGTGCTCTCAATTGTTTAACTGTTTGTCCTCTAAAACATGGCAGACCTGTGTCTAACATAAGTGAAACCAAAGAAATTATTGCTTCTCGATATGGTCTGACAGCAAGATATGCCTCAACACAGAGTTCTTGAAACCATTTGAAAGTGGGCGCTTCCATTTTGCCGCCCATTACCAAAACCATTTCATCGGTCAACTTGATGTCGGGCTCGAACCCCCAGTTGCCTCCCGGAGAGCTCTCAAACATGAAACCAAAGTCTATATAAATCAGTTTTATTAATAATTAAGTTTATTCAACAATTATATAATTAATACCGATATGAATGATATGTCCGTCTTTGTCGATCATAATATTTCCGTTATGTCTGTCTTTAATTTGGAGCAAAAACCCGATCACACTATAAGGTGCCATACTCTTAACGAAATTTCTTCGCGCCTCTTGAAACTGATTGGATGACTCGTCCCCATACGTCTTTAGGAAATAGTCATACAGTGATATATCAGTTTCTCGACCCAATTGATCGCGTGATTTTGCGTTAGGCACACATTCAATTACACCGCACTATTAATAGAGTTATTTTCATTAAAATTACTGAAAGCTTGAGAATCACATCTCTAGCGAATTGTGGAGAACTTACTCCCGGAGAAGTGGCGATCACTTGATATGGGAATAGATACAAATCGATTCCAACTTTCATGAATATATTCTTAAATAATCCAATTATTTGAAGCGCTAACATATCCTATTATGTTATGAAAGTTAATTAATTATAATAATTATAAAATGAATATAAACTATGCATTACTTGTCTGACATCATCTCCAACTTTAAAGATAGCCGATTGCCATGTCTCTACTCCTAATGATTTTGAATAATTAAGTTTATGTTTGCCGTTAGTGCTCATGGCAAGCGTCTCGAGTTCGCTTTGTCCACAACGGGCCACTTTGAATCGGGCCAGAAATGGTGCTTTTGCTGCGCTTTGTAATGGAATTCCTTTTTCTCGATCGATATCTAAAACTAATGCCTCAGCATTTGATGGCAAATAACAGCCCAATTGAACTTCAATTTTGCTCAAAGCTCTGCGAAGAGCTTCTTTGCGTTCTTGACCTTTTGGAAAATTGCGGATTTCACCAGAAATTGCAGTTATTTTACCGAAAAAATCAAACTCTCTTTCATAAAAGTCTTTGGCCGGTCCAGAAAGTGAGTTAACTATAGAGTTAGTTATATGTTCCAAAGGCTCGTACAACTCAGCTTTAATTATATGAATCAATAAATTATTATTTGATAAATAAAATATATATATTATATAAACCAGTTTTAACTGATTTCCGATTTGACAATACATTTCCCATTAAATTCACAAATTAAACAGAATGTAATACAGTATCGGTAATTAGAAAGCATTAATCAAAACTTTATAATCAGTTAAAAATAAAATTGAAAGGCAGTTACCATCTTGTTCTTGACGGTCTTCATCCTTATACATGTTTGTCTGCATATTCCAAATGAGTTGATGTGCCAGTAATTGAGAACGACTCGCAGCTGCTCTTATGAATTCAGCGACATATCCCATCTTTAAGTCCAATATTTGAAAATAAATATAATTTTTATGATACTAATGATGTTAGTATTAGAAAATAGAGATTACTTACGCTATCATATCGGACTGCCTGAACCAATTGCGGAATATAAAACATTATTACGTCCTATCAATAGATAATTTATTATTTAATGACTTTTAAGTACCGGTAAAATGAGATGACAGAGTCATACCGGAGGATAAGATAAAAGTTTTCGAACAGCATATTGAGCTGTGACTGGATGCGGAGGATATTGACGAGAAAAGTAAGATAAGGCCTGAATCGGTGAAACGGGACTCCACGTCAGCATATGAGTTAACTGTGAATCAAATTTTAATCAAATCAATTGCAATATATATGTATTTAGTTTATAGAAATAGTTACTTCTGGGGTGTCGTGTAAAATGCTTTCTGATGTGATCAGATATTGCAACGCTTCGGGAATATGACAAACAGCTATCGGGTTCAGTCTCACTAATCTAGAAATCTCTTCTTTAATTTCATCTGAATTTTTAAATCTATAGTCATATAAAGAAATACATATAAGTTATATATTCTGTATAAATATTAGAATATCTGAACTATAATGACCTGCACGGAAGATATACAGCAAGAATGGGTGATATATCCCAAGCGAGACGAGCCGTCTCTTTCCAAGTTCTTTCAGTGATGGGTTGGTTCCGCCACTTGGAGATAATTTCCTCGCCATAAATACTAGATTCAGTTGAAGAGGTGGGGTTGTGCCACGTTATCAATAGCTCTATTTCTATTGCTAACAAACTGAGAATTAAATTTCTTTTCCTAACATAGTCTTTAACAAAATATTCAACAAATATTGAATTCTCTTTGTTTTTAGTGGATTGCGAGCCTTTGAATCCTGAAGACCTTTTTGAAATACTTGACATATTACTGCTGAGCGGAACCGTATTGATCCAACCCGTGGGAGTAGTTCTCGTCTGATTGAATTCTGAACTTCCTCTCAGATCAGCATTGATTACAGTCAAGCCTAATGTTTGAGTTGAGTTCTCACTCCAAACATCATTAAAATAAGAAGATTTTAAGTATTTTTTATCTGAATGAAGACTTTGCCAAAAACGAACGAGTGATATAATATCTTCTCTCAATTCGTATCCTCTCTGAGACGGACAAATCTGAGGGCCACTGAATGATTAACAAATAAACAGTACTCAGAAACATGTGATTCAATGAAATAATAGCTATTATTTACCAAAAATAATCGATAGCAGCAGAATATATGCGTTCTCTCAAAACACTTTTACTGATAGATTTGGGCAACACTTCGCCCTGAACTAGAGATAGACCACAATTCAATAAACGAAAGCGAGAACCTATTGTTGAAATATTTCTTGAGCTGCAGTGCACACGTCCGACAGACATGTGTAGCGATCGGTGTAATAGATTTGCAAAAATTTCAATTTGATCTAAAGAGCTATATTTTGCGATTTCGATTCTTTCAGTCAAAAACTAAAATAATTGACATATTTTATAAATAAAACACAAGTTTTATCAGTGAAATACTTACTTTTACCCAAAGGCCATGACCCCCAATGTGAGGAGGATTAGGCTTCAAAACTGAATTGACGTTAGAAGTCAACGGATCAGTTTGTGGCGGATCTGGAGCGAAAAGACCTAACTTTCTATCAATGGTCGCATTCCAAGCAGAGGCCATCTCTTCAATGAACTGTTGAAATGATATGTAATGATAAATAATAGACCATTAATCAAAGTGAAGAGCTTTAAATGTTGTATTATCTAACCTTTGACTCTAAGTCAGAACGCGCGGCCAAAAGCCATTTCCAACAGGATATAACACTCGCAATCGTATGCTCAGAAAAGAACTCGACGGGTGCCCAACACAAGGCATGGACTAATTGTCTGTCACAAACTGTTGTGGCAATGAGTAGAGCAGTGATCCTATAAACACTTTCTTGATGTGCTTTAACGTCTTGTTTAATAGAGCTTTCTTTGACATCATTTATTAGCTTTGAGGCCAACATTTGTTCCCTTCCTTTATCACTTGTGTTAAAGTTTGAGAGCATTCCAGAGACTTCTCCCGCAAAATGTGTTCTAAGACTCATCGATGCGATGAATTCCGAACAATTGTTTTTGATAAAGTTCGGCAGTTTATCAAGAGTTGTGGTCGACAATGGACTCGAAAATGAATTATAGTCAGTAAATGAAGTGATAGATTCCACAGCCAGTGAAAGACCGCTGTGCTGTTGGATTCCACTCATAGCGTGTTCGAGACTCGCCAGATATTCCTGAAGATGTGAACGAGTGATATTTGGGGCCCATTTGGCCGCTTCTTGTATTATGCCTTGACATCGGGCACCAAAATCTTTTACAATACTCTAGATTGAGATATTCAACATTCGTTATAATCAAGACTTATGTCTTACAAATAATGATGCACACAGAGTCTGAGCAGAGCCTAGGCTCAGGCTCAATGGGTGAGAACCTAGGATCAGGTTCTGAACTTTGATCAGTCATAATAGTTGCAAATTGATAATCATTTTAGTTAAGCAGGGGAGTCATTGTGGCGCAGTGGGTAAGGTGCCGGACTCATGATCCAAGGGTCGTGGGTTTGAATTCCAGCCTCGTCTGTATTGGTCACATATTCATTGTTTCCGAGCAATCCCTAGACCCGACGCGTTTGCCCACAGCCGACACAGGTTTCACATGTAAAAATCTCACTGGTTTAACATGGACTTAGCTGAGATCTCCTCTCAATAGGGAGTTGGCTGAAGAAAACGTTTAATTAAGCAGTATTTATATTTCGTGTTTACATAGAATTGAAAGAAAATTTGCTGAAAGATAATTGCAATGTATTTCATTTTCAAACTTAGGTTCAGCCTCAAGGGATGGGAGCCTAGGCTCAGCTAGCCTTAGACCGCCTGTGCATGCACTGCTGGCCTACACTCTGAGCCTGTATCCATCATTACATATTAAAGATTCATTTATATGACTGAATATTTTATAAGATATTTTACTTTATAAAAAATTTTAAAGTTTTTATGGTTCTATACCTCTCGTGCTTCCATTGTATCTGTGAGTTGTATACAGTATTCAGTGTCGGGTACAGTCAGTTCTGGATTTTCTTCATTAGGATCAAGTCCTAGTGATCGACCCAGAACTTGGAGTATATTCAACATTGTTGTGAGAACTTTACCGCTCCATAAAAGATGTGGAAACTTGTCAACTAAACCACTCAAATACCTGTCAGCAACTCTTCTAATTTGTTTCTGTCTGTGATTGAATTTAACCAAAAGCAGAATAGCATACTCTTCCAGTTCATTATCACGAGATTTGTTTTTTGGTTTCTTTGACATAATTTCTAAGAAAACATTGAAGACTTTGTCTGATATACTCATAATGCACTGCCAAATGCCGTCTTTGTCTTTTTGAATGGTATGATCTTCTAAGTACTGCAACATTATGTGGAATGGATTCATACCATTCACCAGACTTTGAACTCTGAAAGTTTCTAAACGACAAACAGACAGCAAATAAGTACACTGCGCAAAAGTCAACTTATTTATAATGGGAGCAACATCTGAGGGTTGATCTAAGTCTGAAATTATTTGATTTCTAATCTCTTGAAGTTCAACACCAGAAACAGCTTCGTTTCTAATCGCGGAATTGAAATGCAGTTCCGATCGCAAATGTTCGCGAGACTTAAGTAGAGGTGACTTAGAAGCGATTTCTTTGACTCCATAATACCACTCACGCGGCCATAAACTGGTTCCTGATGTGAAACCCATTACAACGCAGTAAAGCCAGAAATCTCTAAAAAGTTTGTGAAGCCTTGGTTTCGGATTTTCAATATAAGGTAATCTACGCATTAGAGTTGCGATCACAGGAATCAAAACACCTAAATTTCCAGCACTGCTCGAAGCCTTAGCTGCTGCCGGAGTCTTCTCATTGGCGCGCTTGCCTTCCAGTCCCAATTGAACGAATAGTTCTAAAAGTCTGACTAAAAGTTCGTTTTGTTCGGTTTGGCCTTCAATTCGCGCCGCAATATTAGTGAAAGCATTGATTATTGCAAGTGAGACGTGTCGGTAGCCCTGCTTTCTATCGTCTGTAGTATTGCTTAAATTGTAAGCAGCGCTCGACTGAATAGTTATCATTGTAAACATTTTCATGACCTCCTCGTAAACGTGTTGATCACAATTGCTTACGATTGCCATTTCGCTGAGCTGTTCGACAATCAATGAATCCAAATGAGAGGGAGGTCTACAAAACCTTTGCTGGAAAAACTGCAAAATGAATTCCATAGATCTCGGAATATCACACAAATTGATGGCCACCCGACCCAAAGCTATTATCGTATTCGTGGAAACAATATTTGATTCATAATCATTTTGACTTTGGCCCTGACTCTTTTCCGCCTGATATAAACGGTTTGATACCGAAGCTATTGTTGCCTGAATACAGTGTGCGTCCACTGATAGACCGGCCCTCAATGCTATGCAAAGATTATCAATTGCTCTGTTTCTTAATTGATTATAGACTTGTGAAACCTGAGATCCCGGAGATGGCGAGAGAGTGCTGACAGACTTTAATGAAATAGAAGTATCTGAAGTGACTGTTATGCTTAAATTGCCGCTCGTCTGAAAGTCGTGTTGTTGTTTGTTAAGTCTCATTAATATCGGTGACGGAAGTATCAGAAAATCACGCAATGAAGCGATACAACTGACTGCTATTGTGGGAAACTTTTCTGCCAGTTTTCCTAATCCATCCAAACAGACCAGAAGAAGAGGTAAGTGTGCGATAACCAGTCTATGGCCATGCGATGAATTGATTTTTTCGCTGAGTCGAGTGCAAAGACTGTCCGCAGCCATTTCATCACTTGAAGACCAAACTAAGAGCTCAATACAGGCAGCGTTTGTTTGAACGTTTAATTTTAAGCTATTGAAGACTGTATTTTGAGGATCAGGAGCCGGTTTGTTCATTATTTCTGTCTGACCAGAAAAGAACAAACCTTTTATGAATTCTTGCACTTCAAGAGTGAAAGAAGTCGATAAATCTATTCAATTAATAGAACTTATTTAAGTACTGGTAAGTAAGAAGCAAAAGAGTTTCAATATAATTAAAACAAACCATTTCTGGCAGAAAATAATTCCTTAAGTAAATTAACGGTAACCAGATTTATAATCTCACTGAAGGTCTTATACGGAAAATTGGAGATTTTATTTTTCTAAAGTGATGAAAATTTTATTTAGAAATTTGAAGAATTATAAATAGAAGTGATTTTAATGGTGACAAACCGTATACATGTCTGAAGCGGTTTCGTCTAAAACCTGTAAAATCTCTTTATTGAGCAGTTTTTTGGCGACAAAGAGTAACTTTTGTAAGTCTGCATACGAGAAGTGTAAGTGATTTGTTTGCTCGTCATTTTTCTCAGACAATATTGTTTTCGGATCCCGTAATTGGGCCGCAAAAGAAGACCCAAATTTGAAGAAGAAATAACGCGTTTCGTTGACTGAATTATTTATTTGACCGTAATTTGAAATTTGACTTTGAAATGACCCCCTGTTTGGACCCATTAAACTGGATATCGATAATCCATCAGTAGTGGAATCATGACTCATGCCTGCAGTCCACGTGGCATTCGTTGATAGGCTTGAGAAAGAACGCGGCAGTAATTTCTGTATGTTTGGTAACGTCTGCTTCTTTAGGAGACTGTTTGGTAATTCTCTACCATTAATGCCATTATTAAGTGAAGCGCTCAGGTCTTTGCTCGAGTCATACTGTGATTCATCTGTCTTTGGCGGAAGTGATGGCGAAGGAAACAATCGCAAAAATAAAGGAGTTTTTTGATCGTCATTTGGCATACGTCCGAGTGCTCGACACAAACCAATATATACAGGAATAATTGAATGACACAACACAACTAAATAGCAAATTGATATTTAAAAATATTATTTTTCAAAAATAAGCGCTCACTTGAATTTGGATTTGCTTTTGATGAATCATTTTTATAATTAATCATAAGATTAGTCAGTGATTGGATCAAAACTATTTGTTCGCTTATTATTTTATCGCTATATTCAGGACAGTAATAAGCGATATCAGACAGACCGGTGTTTAAACAGAAACTAAATCGTTCGCAAATAGGAATACCTGAAAAAATTACATTAATAAACATTTACGTCAAATAACACTTAATAGACATATAGACATACGGTCTGTTTCATGCAATTTGATTGAATCGCTCCAAATAGCAGTCGTTAAGCCACTCAAAAGTTTCAATAAATATGATATTATGAGTTGTTTATGCTTTTGAAAAAATGATTAACACATTAGATAATGGCTTCAGTTAGGAATGGAATCGAATGTATGCTTATATTGAAGATAACTTTCAAACTTAACTCTAACATACAGTATATTAATAGTAATTGAGCTTAGATTAGGACAGTGTCAGACACAATACCTCTAATAGTGATCTCAATTATAAACACATTTCCAAACAAAAGAACAAATTTGAATAAAAATCAACAATTTATTGAAATGTTAGCAATTAATACACACTTTTCACTCATTTCTATAAATATTTCTTAATTATAGTTATAATAAATTGCAATTCAGACTAATATTACCTCAAATTTAGATTCAATTAAATATATGATTAAAGCGATGACTGAGTCCTGTCCTCTTTGGTCGATCACAAAGAGTCCATCGGATGACTCTTTTGGGCACAAGGAATACAATATATTTATCTGTAATTTAAATGTTTTAAATATAATCAAAATACTATTGAATACTATTGAACACAAACGCATTCAATATTTACAATCAATTAATGCAAACCTTTTCTCTTGAAAGTGAACTGATTTGAGCCAAAGATCGCGACAAATGTTGAACACTATTATAATAAAAGTTATTTTCATTGTTGAGTGGCATTGAATGGCATTTAATTGTCTTTTAATTGTCTTTCAATTAATTATTATTAACATATATTTGAATGGAATCTCTGTTTGAATCCATTTATTGCTCAAAATCGTTTCCTATTTATCACAGCTTTTGAACAGAGCTTAGAAATAGAATTACTTATATTTTCAAATAAATATTAATTCAATGTTAAACACAATAAATGGTGAAAATGAATCAAAACTACAATTAAATGAACCGATAATAAAAAAGTTAGTTTAATTGAAAACTGTCTGTCATATAAAGCGATGGAAAGTATTGACACTTTTGACATGTGATCACTGTTTACGTCAGAAAAGGCTATGTTCTGAG
>JAQGCH010002546.1:0-12405 GCA_034699485.1 Nanhermannia elegantula
TCATAAGTTAATGTAGCTTTTATTCAGTTTAGTGTTCAATACATACCACTACTATAGAAACCTTCATCGCATTAATGCAATGTCTGTTTCAGTATTTAATGTTTCGCTTCAGTTGTTTTATAGAACTTGAAAACATAACAGATGAAAAGTTCATAATTTTCAATGATATCATATTTTACTTAAATTTTGAGTTTATTTATTTTATTTTGGTTTAAACTGAATTTTAAAAATTTTGTCAACATTAAGGCTAACCTTTTCCTGGGATTTGTTAATAAAATTTTGCTTATATTTAATGAATAATATAAATCAAAATTCTACTTTTGCCAAAACTTAGATTTGACTTATGGTTAATGTAATTTAAGTGCCAAAGAAAATGTCACATTTTTAATTGATAACTGTCATTAATTGTCACACAATATTAATTATATAATTTTCAATTTTGGATTATTTAAAAGATTTAATTAGTTTATCTTTACAACTATTTCAATCTGAATGAGTATTAAAGGACTTCAAAATTAGAACCATTAGTCTCTATTACTTTACAGTATATATTTTGTAAAATAATCCCGAATTCATACGAAATATTAAGGAGTAAACAGAAAAGCAAAGAGAAACCAAAATGATATTTTCTTAATTAACAACTCGCGTGCATTCAAGCATATCAGGCGATATTGCAATTATTCAAATTATAATTTGGAGTCACACCAAAATCTAAATTATATGTTAAATAATTTTATATATTTAATAATGAAAAATGTGGAAAAATCACTGAGTTATATATTTGATATCACTTAATATTGGATGTGATTCGAGTCTTGAATGCAATGAAAATTGGTTTTGTTTGCGCAATCAATCATTAATTGGATAATGTTGTGCACTCTTTAGCAGATATGAAAACTCATTTTACTCGCGATATTTTTAGACCTAATTGAATACTTTTGATATCACAGTCTAATAACAGAATACAATAAATTTATGATTCGTTTGTCGTTTTATTTCAATTTATGATTCTATACATTTATATAGTATCGAAAAACAATATAATCATAGAAATAATGAAACTCTATATTTTATTTGGAATAAAAATTTAGATATTTGTTGGAATTTTAAAAAATTGACGAATCAAAAGGTTTGACAAACAAACAAAATTAAACCAAAATTTGTTTTGAGCTCAATAACGAGAAACCGATATTTTAATATCTTTATTATTGATTACAAATAAACTTGGGTCCTATCTAAAGAGTAAGCTTTGCCACTCTTATACCAGTAACGAGAATTCAGAAGAGAGTAATCAACTATTAATGTCAAATCAATTTCAATACAAGCCATGGTATTCCTCTTAATCTAAGAGTTCTCACTTATCTCGTAAGTAATATAAATATTCCAATTGTTTAGAAAGATCAATAAAATAGCTTAAATCCTTATTTGAGCAGAAGTTTAACATAAACCTCAAACATTACCAAAAGTTTGTTAAAATACATTATTTCTAGAAAGAGTTCTTAATAGTAATGCATAAAAAATAAAATAACTGTGACTGCGCTACTGTTCATTGTGTTCCTTGTTTTACAAAATAAAAGTGAATATAATGAGCGGGTTGGGTCATTAGACATGTTCATAGGGTCAAAAACCATCGGTCCGACCCGTCCAACTCGCCCGACGAGCCCGAAACTTAAATATGACTAAAACTTTGACTAAGTTCATGTTTTTATTCAATTCTCTCTTCAATGTAATGTATATACAAAAATCATATTAAATAAAATTTAGATGTTACAAACAACATTTAGTCTATTTTTTGTGGATCTAAATGAGACCTATCATTAAAGTTAGATCCAAATAATTGAAATTGCTTTGACTTGATAAATCAGTTGTTGGAACTGTATCAACAAATTGAACCAGTGATGAATGTCTTGGAAAAGCTTTATTAAACTTATTACAGAACTTTATTGGATCCACATTTAAATCGTTATTTTGAGTCATTTCACTTCAATTACATTCCCTTTATAGAAAGCATGGATTACTTGTTATGCTTCAAACATTAGGTAATAATAATAGTTTTCAAATTCAAATATTGGGTCAAAGTTTCAAATACAGAGTTATTATACAATTTATAATATCTCATAGTGCAATGCATTACAAAGCATAGCATACATGCATTTCAGTATTATGTTTTTACTTTTCATTTATCATTTTCTGACGGGTTTGTCGGGCTTTTTTCGGGTTCGGGCTTTTTCGGGCCCACTCTCCCAATCCGGACCCGCCCGACATTTTTAGCACTTTGTCCAAACCTGAAATTTTCAGGTCCAACCCGGCCCGCACGACTACTTAAGTGGCCCGATGGACATCTCTATTGTGTAGTAAAAGTGTTTCGTTAGCGCTTACTTCGTTCGAGTACACAAAATCAAAAATAACTGCAGTGTTAGGTGTATTGTATATACAGATATTTAATAAAACTATATAATGGTGATTTTAAGTACAAAACACAAATACTGGTGATTCAAACTTCTTATTTAATTAACAATTAGAAAGATTTGTTCATAAATATTGATTGAATTAAATGTTACGATCATTAGAATTGAATAATGGCTATAATTTTGACACATTATGACATAAATTTAGAATAAAGTCAAATCAATAGTTTAATTAAACAAATTAACTAATAATTGTTATAATTATGTGAATAAACCTGTTTAATGAACTGATGCAAGATTTAAGGATTTAATTATTTAAATGTCTTCTCTTTATTCATTTCAAGACTATGTGGTACAGTATATGTATCAACAAATTTTATTTGAGACAAAACATTTTTCTTTCAACATCAATACCGGTATAGTATATCAGTTGGAAGGATATAACTGTTTAGTTAAGTAATGCCAATAAAAAGTCAAATAAAGGGCACTATTTTTTCATTTCCCAAAAGGGAATAAGGATTGAAAGAATCCGAGCAACTCATTAGTGAATGGCTGCAAATGCACTGACAATACAATGGAATCACGAATTTTGTTAGACTCTCCCATTACTTCTCCCCATTAGAACGAAGTGTCTCTTAATTGTCCAAATCGGATGAGAACTAATTCTCTTGCATATGGCAATGAGATTACGCTAAAGGATTAATGTTCTGATTCTGTAGTTTCAAAGTTGTCTCGTTAGTGATATACAGTATATTATAAGTTACCGTATATTGGCTTATATGAAGAGTGTTCGTGTTATTCGAGTATTCGACAGAATATGCACTTCTTAATAAAGCCAATATTGGAACCAATCAACTCCATAACTCTATTTGATTCCTCTGAGAATTAAATCAATTCTCTCAAAATGTTAGAGAAATCTTTTTATACTTTAAATTTTTATATTTATAATAAACTAAACCATACAAATAAAATAAAATTTAGATTTCTTATATTTTTCGCAACTTTCTGTGGCGGAGATGTGTCTAAACTAGTGATTTGAGTTCCAAAATTTCTAGAAAGTTTCTTGGGAAATATTTCCCGAGATAGAATTTCTCCTCAAAAATTGAGAAATTTTTTTATAGACTTCCGATTAATGAAAATGAAGTGGTAATGCAAATAATAAAACAAGAATGACCATTAGTATGAGCTCATATTGCAATTTTTGGTTAGATATTATTATTCTAATTACAGTATATTTGAATGTCATAATTTGAATTAATTATTTAAAAACATTATTGTTAGAATGGAAGTCATAGAGGGAGCGGCAGAAAAAGCAATAAACAGAGGGAATCAGTTTACGTGTAAAGTATGGTTTATGTACACTTAATTTCAACCAAAAACCCGAGATTAAAATATATACTTTAATGTAAAGTTTTTATTTTAATAGACTTTAATAAATGATTAAATCTTAACTCAAATGATACGATAAATCTGAAACAAATCTTTAAAATTTATAAGTAATGAATCAATCATTCAAGCTCTCTGATTCTCATCATTTTTTTTGTAATAAATAGATACTTTATCTCATGTCATGTCATGTTATCTTTATGTCATGTTAGTGAACAAAATAATGTAAAAATTCAATTCCACTTCCACTCTTTTATTTCATTCCATTTTCACTCTACATCCACACAATATTTTTTCATTCCATTCCACTCCATTCCACTCCATTCCACTCCATTCCACTCCATTCCATTCAATATATATGAAACATACTAAATTTGTTTCTATAATATTAGAGCATTGAGATATTTAGTTATAGGAATGTGCTTTAGCTTGGTTTTAATAGAGTCTAATTTACATAATTTAAAAATAGTTCTTTCGTTCTATTTGTTTCAGATTTGAATAACTGATAACTTGATTTACAGGTAAATGTCTATTATTAGAAATGTGATAGAAATTTTGTAATCAGTGCAAAAACATAAATAAAATAATTGAGCTTATGAAACGAGATTCTACTAACTTCATATGACAGATTTTTTTGAAGACATGCCTAGTGATGAGCAGGCTCGGGCATTTTTTCAGGCTCAAGGCTCACAATTTGAACCAGGCTCGAGCCTACTGAGCCTAAAAATTGACTATAAAGAAATATATGCAAAAATAACTGGTGAAGTAGTATCAAAATCGCGAGACTGACTTGAAAAACTCTATTCAAGTTTTAATATACTGGAATGATTCTATGCTTTCCGGCACTTCAGCTCCTTTTCTAATAAAAATTAATTTAATTATTTTAAGATTTGCCTTCAAATAGACTGAATGGAGTTGAAATGGAATGACAGAAATGATTATTCCATTCCACGTCCACTGAGTCCTAAACTCATTCCATTCCACATACACTCTATTTTTCAATTTTGATTTCATTTCCATTCCATTTTATTGATTTTACATCCATTCCATATGGAATCCAATTTAGTTCACGTCTTATTATTTCAATTTTGAGTTATATCTTATTAAATCTAATATATATTCAAGTGTTATCATTTGAATAAACTCTTTAAAGGTTAAGTTTTTACAAAACCATTGAGTGAGTCATAATAACCTATTAATCAGTTTTAGGAGTATAGTTGACTACAAGAAAAAGCTATACACAAAAGTATATATTTTAAAATTTTCTAATTTTTGATTGAAATTAAGTGTTATTATCGATTTTTCTTATTATTGTAATCTTTATCTTTAACTTTCTATATTATTGAATGGGTAAATATGATTGCTTGTATTTTCATATTATTGTAATATTGTTCACTGTTGTAAATTTTCGATTTTTAGCGCGATCTAAAAAAGCGCTTATAGATTTGTTATGTCTGTCCGTCTGTCCGTTGCCAAATAGATCTCGAAAACGGTAAGAGCTATCAAAAAACTGATTTCATAATCATAATCAGCGTCCCTGAGAACCTCTAAAATGACGAAAAAAAATCTGTATCCAGTGGCCAAGTTATTGACGGAAAACTACCGATACAAATGCTTTATTATGGGAAGGATCGCGCTTTTGTAAACAGTTATAGACTGTATACTTTTACTTGTTTATTTTATGGGGGATTAAACGGACGGGCGGACAGACATCTCAAGACTATAAATTTTAAACAATATGAGCTAATAAGTGCTATTTTGTATTTAAACATTGTAATATACGTTAGTGAACGATAAAACAACATTAAAATAAGTTTGACAGAACTTAGTTTCTATATATTAATATCTAGTTAATATCAACCTTCCATTGA
Source organism: Nanhermannia elegantula (assembly GCA_034699485.1). Taxonomy (NCBI): domain Eukaryota; kingdom Metazoa; phylum Arthropoda; class Arachnida; order Sarcoptiformes; family Nanhermanniidae; genus Nanhermannia; species Nanhermannia elegantula. The sequence goes on from JAQGCH010002546.1 coordinate 5,666, forward strand.
AAAATATTACAAAACTCAAAAGACATCAATTTATTTTCCAACCCTTATGTAATTATATTGAATCATTCAAATAGTTCGTGCTAAGTCATGGGGTTAAAAGTTTACAAAGCCTTGGGCCGTATCCGGCCTTAAAGCAAGGGTCCGTAGAATTTCCAGGCATTTATGTGTAGGTTTGTCTCATTGTGAACCTCCCATTTAAAAAAAATTCAAAATGCTTTTTCCAACCTTTATATACACATTCTTACAGTGCGCAATAAGTCAAAGGATCAAAGAGGTAGATATTTAATTGATGAGTATGGACAAAAACTTATATATTGTTTAAGTTGGATTAAAAACCAATTTTGTTTCTCTTTCACAATATTAAATATAAAACTTTAACAATAATTATCGCGAAAAACTGCACAAGAATCCTACGGCATCTGAAATTGTTCTCAAGCTTGTTCACTAGGGTGACCACATAATTTCTATACCAATGAAGGACAAAATACCAATTTCTTGTATTTTTCAATTTTTAACTTAAAAATCAAAGGGGGCCAAGGTATACATCCTCACATTTCATTTTTCTGATACCTCATTTCCAGGACTGTCCTGCGTATTGCAGGACATGTGGTCACCCTATTGTTCACACAAGCATTAAAGCTTGTTCTGCGTTTAATTTCTGTTGTGGTACGAGGAGGAGTAGGTAATTAAGAAATATTTCTGGAAATTTTAGACTCTAAATAAAAAAAATTATTTACATTTATATAGTTTAACACAACATACGTGAAATTGAAACTAAAATAAAAATAAACAAAAATTGACCAAAACTTAAAGTAAAAGGCCTTTTAAATTGGCTCAAACTCTTCTGAACATCAGCTGTAAAGCACAGGCTAAGAAGCAAAAGTGAATCATTTGATCACTTGTGCTGATGAAGGCTCCAGTTAAGCAGCAGAAACACATTCCACTGATTGTGATCTCATTTAAGTTGTGAAAAAAGCAAGAAATCTAAAGTTTATTTTATAAATATGTGATCTCAAAACTACAAAAACTTTATGAATTTTAAATTTATAGTTTTTTTTCTCTTATGTATGCAGTGTATTATGCGAGACAAAAATAAAGCGCACTTTTAATTAAGATATATACTTTCATGTAAAGCTTTAAACTGAGTCCCATGTAATCAAATTTTTCAATACTTAAATAAAAAGTAAACTTTAGATAAGTTAAGTTCAGACTATTAAAAACAAATAAAATCTTATGTTGAGTTCAAAAATTGAACTAAACATATTGAATGAAGAATGAGATTGACACATAATTAAGGTTGGACTTGATATAGGGAAGCATATATTGAGTGTTTATTTTCGGTTAAAACTACTTTCAAATAAACTTAATCATTAATTCTGGTTTAAAAGTATTTAGAAAGTGAAAAATAAAAATATTAAATGTTTGGAATAACGGCCAAATTTAAAGCAATTTATTCGCTATTATAAATCACAATTTGATATATTTACTAAAACATTAAGAAATTTTTAATAAAATATATTAACCGCAAATTTCATTCTTTATTTTAGCTAAACCATAATAAACTACGAAAACATTGTTAGCACTCAATTGCTCTGTTTGATATCTGTTTGAGATCTGTTGAATATCAATATCTGATAAGACACCTAAAATTTAACTGATATCAGTTCAATTAAAGTTTGAATATTTTTTTATTATCGTGTGCTATACACAGAAGTATATATCTTAAAAGTGCGCTTTATTTTTGTCTCGCATAATATGTAAATTGTATGGAATCGTAATTTCATTAATAAATTCTATATTACACTAACATTTAAAAAATGAGTACAATAATTATTACTAGTAGCTGCCAGTTCAAAAGAACCGGCAAAAATAGCTTAACTGAAGGTTAGAAAATGGCCACTTCGGTAAATCTGGTCAGTGGCCATTTTAAGAAGTTGATTGCTAGTAGACACTGCGAGATTTAAAACAAAATTTTTCCATAAAAAAGCTTTAGTGACGCAGCCTTTACTTTAATAACTTGACCACCGGTCAATTTTCGAGGAAATGAATGTCCAGTGTCCCCTTCCAGGTCATACTGAACTTAAATTTATAATTTGTTTGGTTCTATAGTGCTCAGTATGCGCGCATCGATAGACAGACAGACAAACTTGCACGTTATATGTAGATTAGTTTGTATGAAACATTTTACAATTATTGCATTTTGTTTATTGCATTGCTTTCAACCCGCGTACCAGTAAATAGCAAGAGAAGATGCATCAGGTAATATATGATTAAGTATTTGAACATTAAATTAAAAATATTAATCAGAATTAATTATTTCTTTATTTTCACAGAAAATAGAAGTATTCAATCGCTTTTCAATATTGTAACCGTTTTAATTGGATGAACTTTAGAAAATACTTCGATCAATTTTTATCAAGAACAGAATCAAATTAAATCCAAATTTAATGAAAATTATCATATTTAATGAATATATCATTAAATTTTAAAGAAAACATATGAAAAAATTCAATATACTAACAAACACTATATATTCGCATTTATGACACTCAAAGGTCTAGTGAGGGGTTTAGTGGTACCACAATTGAAAAAAGATTGAAAACCGCTTGTTTACTGTGTATTATATTTATTTAGTTCCTATTGAATGGTTTTTATTTTAACAATTTGTTTCTTTTCAGCACAGACTCAATTAAATTAGTTTACTATCAATATTCTAATATTATGTTTTAAGCTGAAAATAAGCCCTTAATTGTTTTTTCAACGAAAGTGGTTTAAATTAAAATTTAATATATATGTTTTGTTTAATTAGGATATGATTTTGTCTTTTTAATAAATGGTTATTAATTTTATATTTTGACAGAGTTTCTATAGATTTTAGAGTAGCTTATTATAAACTGATACTGGTGCTTTATTTTCTTAATGTTACATTATTTGGCCATTTATATTTTATTGAAAGAGATGTTGGTACGGAATAAAAAAAAGTTAATTACAGATAAAGTGGAAGTGGAATACAAATCCAGAATAACTTAATTGACTGATTGAAACGATAAACGTATACCATATTAATACTATTGTTAAGAGCATAGAACGAGTTCCCGAATTTTTCGAATCGAAAAAACTGCTAAAATAAGGACAAGAAATAGATATGTTGGAAAAACATGAAATACGGTTAATTTTGAGGCTCAAGAATTTGCCAAAGTTTTAGGTTTACTTCCGATATTTACATTGGAATTCACCGCAGATATTGTTGAAAAAATGAACTCAAATTTTGAAAATCCATTGCTTATACAGTACAATTACTTTAGTTTTTACTATTTATAACAATAATTTATAACCTATAAGTCAAATAATGACTTCAACGAAATTTTTATTTAATTAAAAAAAATTCATTTTTAATATCATAACAAATAGAGTCTCTTTGAGTCAATTGAATTGAGAATAACTAATATTTTAGACTAATAGTAACAACAAAAGCACTAGAGTTTTGGCTCATTTATTCCAGAAAAAGGTGGTCCGAAACTTAATTAAATGAGAGACAGATATTGATAAAAATGAAATACAGCACGAGTTCATTTACGCTTCACTGAATGGGTGAAAGAGAAACATAGGTTAATATGTTTATTATGTTATTAGACGGAAATGAATATATTGTATAAATATAAGAGTTGCGTGCGATTAAGTTAACAAACAGTAGTGATTAACGTGAACTTAATCGAACTTTTGCAGCTGTCGAGCGGTTTTATTACGTGAAAGTGTCTTCACTCGATTGTTAAAGTGTTCGACTCAATCAATGTTTAGTGTAACTCAACTCTTATAATGATAGTTATAATAACGTTAATTCATAACAACTAGAAGCTCCCGTTGCTACGCAACTCATATGTTAAAAATTACTTATATTAACCCGTGGAATATTATTTTTGAAAATCCAGTATTTAAAAAGCATTGTTATAGCCTTTACAGTGCTTTTACTTTTTTGAAAAGCTTTTATTACAAAAATCTCAGTATTATTGTTGGAAAAAATGTGTGGACACACACACACACACACACACCCACACACACACAGACTGACTGACATTATTTTTTTAATAATATAGATGTTTTCAAAAATACAAACGATCGAAGTTTTATTTGAATTTAAAATACATTTATATTATAAGACTATTAACAATCAATTAATTTTTTTATATTCAAATGCAAATAGGGTTGTTTGTTATAAAACATTTGTTTTAAAACAATTACTAAAACGCATTCACACAATAAAAACAGATAAAACTGTGATAAATGTTTTCATATTTGGACGGTTTGGTCATCTAATTTAGAAATAACTCTAAGTTTATAAATTGTTATTAAACTCATTTTATTCAGTGAAAAAATAGTTTTAACTCTAGGGAAAAATATTTTACTCTAAGTTTAATTAATTAAAAATGTTTAACTCGTGTGTTAAAAGCGTTGGACCAATATCTGCCGTCAGTAATTTTAAAACATTTTGAAACATTAAAAACAAATAAATTTTAAAAACATTTTTATTTTCCTATTTTCGTCAAACTCCTCACTTTTTTTACAAAAAAATTTATATCTCTCAAACTGTAAAAGATGAGATGTGGTCTTTTCTATTATTTCACTATCGGTCTGATACACATTTTAACTAGTGTTGTATCAGTTCCAGGAACTCAAATTAAAAATTGTTGGGTTTAACATCTTTTGGAGTTGAGATTAAATAAACCCCGATATCAATAAAGAATAAACTCTTTCAAACAACAAAGTTATCATTGATAGTGGAATTAAAAAAATTGTTTATATTAAAAGTAGTGATCGGTATTTTCGAGAAATGAGATACTCGAGTCTGATCGAATCTCCAATTTTTTAAAAATTCAAAATTAATTCTTGAAAGTAATTTATTGATAGAATTTTCTTACATTTTGGTTACAAAATATGTTAAAAATCATTAGTCAGGAATGATCCCAAACCTAACTGACCATCATTTTTATATTTAATCGCACTTAAAATTATATTTAGTTAATATAAATAACTTATGGGAGAAAGGATGGCCCAGAGGAAAGGTGTTAAACTCATGATCGAAGGGTCGTGGGTTCGAACCTCGGATTCGAAGCTGTTTTTCTGCAATATGTTGGCCACATATTCATTGTTTTATAATAACCCTATGGCCCGACGCGTTCGCCCACAGCTGACACGGGGTTATCTCTATAAAAATCTCACTGGTTTTCAACGTGGGCTTCAGTGAGATCTCCTTCCATTAGAGACTTGGCTGATGAAAACGAAATCATTTATAAATTAACTTAATTTATGATTAGATTTGTTTCGACATTTAGAAACCATGTCATTAGTATTTAAAACTATATAAATTTTAAAATATAAGTGTTTATATATTTATAAAACGATGGACTAATACGTCTTGTATTAGAAAATTTAATTTATTAATTTTTTCATGAAAATCCTTAAAATAAGTGAATTACTCTGATTCGATCATAAATTCGAGACTCAAGTCTCACGTCTCGATTCCGACCTCTAATTAAAAGTGTATGTAATTAATTTTACTAGCTTAATAGGGAGCTTTTCCATCGTTTTGTCAGCGATTAGAAAAATATTTTTTGTGCATAAATGACATGCCATACCCTAACTAAAAATCCATATTAAAAAGGTAAACATGCATTAGCGTCATAGATATCACATCTTAAAAATCATATTTCCCATTGAAAAGCATTGAATTCAATTTATATTAAAGTTTACATAAGAATTGATATACAAAATACTTATTTAACTTTTAAAAATTTTGCGTCACAGAAATCAAAATTGAAAAAATTGAAAGTTCATTTATAGGTATTTTTTGTTGCAAAATTTGAAAATGAAAATATAATTAGACTCAAACAAATGCTTTTCGTGTTGTTCTATTATTTCATTTACTATAGTAATTATATTCAATTATTAAATGAATAAAATTTTGAATAACTTGGGAAGGGTTAGAGATATCTATATGAAATATTGATATATTTTACACAAAACAATAAAAGTTTGAATAAGTTGCTAAAATAAATATGTTCTCTACTCGAATTTATTTATATACTGTATATCACTTATATTTAGAGGCCGGTATCGAAACTCGATTTTCGAGTCTCGATCGAAAATTTTCGAGACGAGACTCGATCGAAATATCTTCGAGACTCGATCGAGTCTCGATTTTATGATCAAATCAAAGAATTTTAATTATTTAAAAATTTTTAATAAAAAAATAATTAATTTTATTTTTTGATACAAAACCGTATCAGTCCATAGTTATATAGATATCTAAACACCGCTTTCTTTAAAGTTTAAAGAGTTTTAAATACCTGTTAAATACTAATGACATGCTTTCTCAATGCTGAAACAAATCTAATTATAAATTAAGTCGATTTTTATTAATTAAATATATTTTTAAGTGCAATTAATTATATAAGACACGGTCAGTAATTTTATTAAGTAATGCTTTTGACATATTTTGTAAGCAAGATGTAAGCTAATTCTACCAATCAATCACTTTTAAGAATCTATTTTTTAAGTTTAAAAAAATTCGAGATTCGATCGAGACTCGAGTCGAGTCTCGATCTCGAAGAATAATTTCGATCGAGACTCGAGAACCTCATTTCTCGAAAATACCGGCCTCTAATATTAAATAAAGAGTGTTTTTTTACAATAATACGATTTTAAATGTCTGTAATTTTTTTATTTTTCAACCGATTTTCGAA
>JAQGCH010002547.1:0-12403 GCA_034699485.1 Nanhermannia elegantula
GAGGGGGTCAGTCAAAAGCGTACAAACTCAAATTCTCCTATATGTATAACATTAGGTCATGCGTGAAAATGCATACATAGGGGGGGAGGGGGGTCTAGGAATTGACTTTTTTTGCGTACGTACTTAATGGGTTTCGCCTTAACATAAGTTTGTATCATGAGATCCAGATATAATTAAGGTTCAACTTAAGATAGAAAAGCAATTCAATGTTTATTTTTGGGTAAAAATACTTTTAAATAAAAGTTAATTATAATCTTTAAATATAGTTAAGCAGTGTTTAGAAAATGGAAAAATAAGAAATATTCAATCTTTGGAATAACGATATAATAAATTACAATTTGATATGTTTACTAATAAGTCAAGAAATATTGAATAAAATATATTAATCGTAAATTTCTAACATTATTTTAACCAATGTATGACAAAGTATGAAAACATTTTTATCACTGGGTGTATATCTATTTTATATCCGTTTAATATAAATACTCGACTATCACTATATCAGATTGAATAGAGTTTGTATGTTATTTTATTATTGTGTGCCATACACCAAAGTATATACAGTATCTTAAAACTATGCTTCCATTTGGTTTTAGTCCAGGTTTTAGTGGTAAAGTATCATAACATAAGTTACATTCAAAACAATGACTACTTTATGAACTAACAATAAATCTAATTCAACTCAACATTACTGAGCCCTGACTGAGCCTAAAGTAAAAATTTGATAAAAACTTTTGTTCTTATAGTTATGTTTATTCTGTGTTTATTAGATTGAATCTAAACTTTAAATTTTAGTGTAAAAAGACATCAATATTGACAATGTGTATGAGAATATTAAAAAAACTGCGACTAATCCTTAAAATATTACGAATCGCATTATTAGTGTTTAATATCATTGTTATTATTTTCGCCTTATATTTCATGATTTCGGGGAAAGACTTGGCTTTTCAGGACTTGGAGATGAAAACATGGGTTATAGTGGTTATAGGATTGATATCAATACTAATCGCGTTATTCGGTGGGGTCTTATCTATATATCACGGAAAGAAAAAGAAGAGACTTCATTATAGTCTCATATTATTATATGCTGTACTCTCAACTCTAATGTTATTAATAGTTATAATACTATCTGCTATTTATGAACGCAATTTGAATGCGGCTGATATAGTATTCACAATGTTAACCGCTATTTTCTTTTTATTATTATTACCGATAGCTTATGGCTATGCCTTTCTATTGAAAAAGACTAAAACACTCAAAAAACTTAATTTACTTAATAAAACTTGAATTACACTATCATTAAATACAAGTATGTTACAATTTTAAATAAAGACAGAAGGCAGGCAACAACGCCCTATTCAAATGTTCTAAATTATGAAAATCATGTAAAATAAAAATCATATAAAAAACTGAATCAATAAAATAGAATTAATTGTTTTCTTTTTAGTCAATGATTAATTAATAAATAGAAAATATGAAATAATTTTGAAAAACTATTTGCTTTTTTATAATGGTTTTTATAGTAATTTTTGAGAAGTATTAAAAAGTTGTGTATTTCTTAAAAAGAAAATTATTTCTGTTTAAGATTTCATTTGAATTTAAATTTCAATATCTTTTTGCTTTTTGGTTCATACTATGAAGCGATTAATTTATTTTTAGTTTAATATTGGAGTTCAGTTTCCTTTCTGTAATAACCAATAATTTTCTTAATTGTATAAAAATTTAAACGAACAAAAGTTAGTTTCAGAAAAAATATTTCTTTTATTGTATATCCTTTTATTAATTAAGTTTATTTTATAAATAAATGCATTTTTCAAGTAATTGTATAATTTATAATACAATATAATAAACTACAATATGAAAATAAATCAATATTTTCGTATTAAAGTTATTCTGACTTAACTTACTTTAACGTTGATATTATGTACAGTAAATCAAATCAATCAAATTCTTTCATTAAATCCTAGTATTTATAAAAGTTTCCGTTTTGTGCCCAAAAGACTCATGTTTTGGTTAGAATTTCACATTCAGTTCACATATAATTTTACTTTGAGTTGAATATAAGATATTTTTATTGATATTTTATTAAATAATGTCTAATATCGTGGTTTAGCTTGATTGCAGAATTTGTGTATACTTCAATTTAATATAACAATGCACCTGAAAATTGCAGCATTAGAGGTACTATTATTTGCAAAATTAGAAGTTATTTTAATGTTTAATTGCAGAACAAACCACTGGTCATCTTATCTGAAGACAAGAATAACAACATTAAGAAAGCCGAAGGAGTTTTTGGCAATTTTATTGATGAAGTATTCTCTAAATTAAATATCAGGTAAATTAAAACGAAATTTTTTGAGAGAATCAACAAGTGATAAGTTATTATTAGACTTCTGAAAAATAGTATTGTTGTCTTCATTTAATCAATTATATTGATTAATATGAGTTCGAATCGTAATGAATCACCGATAATTGTGTTTTCGAGGGCAGTGCCTATAATCAATATTAGTGCATCTCTTAGGTTTTTTGGTTTTAAGATAAAAATCTAATATTTTCTTTTACAAAAATTTCATTATCAGATGTGATTTTGACTATTTATTAATTTTTCTAAAAATTTTTATTCTGCTTCTCACAAGGCTTGGTGAAGATTTTCTTTTATAGTATATTTCTCATTAAACATATCATTTTTATTAATGTAATATTTTAAGGGGTTGTTTATCACTATTAAATTGATAAATAGTGTATTTAAAATTCAGTATTAAACTATTAATTAGCGGTTATTACGGTTACTAAATTATTGCGTTACTATTCATGACTGTTTTACATCTAATTAGGTAAACATAGAGCCTCTACCTTTCGTATTGACAGGTAGTCCTCGGAAGCATTTCATTTGTTTAGAGTTAAATATTTTTTCAAAGTCCAGTTATCAGTGGCTAAAATGGTTTGACCTTTATTTTCAATTTTGAAATATTATAAGTAATAATCATTAATAATATTTAATTTTTTAAGAAAAGTTTTTATATTATATCATAAAATTAAATTATAACTTTGATTTTGCACAGCTATTCAATACATAAGCCTCAAGATAATGAATGGGGAGTTTTTGTTAATTGGAAATGGACCGGACTGTATGGTATGATTACCAGAAACGTATGAAATTTAATATAAAATATATGCATATTTCTTATGTTATAAATTTACTGTATATATGAAAATAATAAATGAAAATTAAAAATATTTATGTAAATAATTTGCTATAATAGTGTAATTTGATTACTATAGGAAACAGATATGATTTTGGGTCCAACTATTGTTACATATGATAGAATGGAAATTGTTAAATACTCAGAAGCACTTTATACTGATGAGGCAGCGATTTTGAGTTCACCATCAAAAAGAGAATATTATAAAGATATTTTGGCTCATTTAAAAAATATAGATCTGCCCACTTGGGTATTACTTTTTTCGGCTTTGTTTCTCACGTCGCTTCTCATCTGTTCACTCAAAAAAATATCTTTTGCAAAAGCCTTTTGGATGGTTTCAAAAGCAACTCTTTATGAACGTTAATATACATTCATATAATTCTTAACCTTTAGCTTATATTAATATTTAAAATATAATTAAATTATTCTCTTCTTATAATATTTCTTTCTTCTAATTCTTGTTAAATACAATTTTTCATTTGTATAGCAATAGAAAAATATTTACCTTTAAATAAGGGGACATTGCTTTTGATGGTCTATTACTACGGCATTATATTCTTTTGGTTATCAATAAATAAAGTGATCGGTGCATATCTTGTTACACATCAACCTGAAAATGTGATCGATTCAATTGAAGACTTAATAAAAAATAAGGACGTGATCCCTACTGTTTCGCGTGGAAGTGCTATAGAAAGCTTTTTTGGAGTATAAACTCTTGAAATTTAAAACTTTGAAAATATGTAAAAATATTTTTCCCTTAGAAAGAAAATGAGCCACAAATTAAAAAATTATGGGAAAGAATGCGAAGGAAGGGTTATCAGGGGTTAATTAGAAGGGAATATTCTAATAAAGAATCTTTCATCACATCAATTGTTAATAAGAAAAGGGTATATATAGCGACACCGACATCACTCACAATGAATGTTATAAATTATTGTCAAAATGATCCGGATCTCAATCTTTTTATTTCAAAGCATTTATTTATGCCCTCAAATATGGCGTTAGCTTTTAAATTAGATTTTGATCACAAAATTATTAATCAAATCAATAAAATGTAAGCTTAAAATCAATGCTTGCAATCAATGAGACAGTGGTTCTAATATTTTATTATTAATTTTCAGAATAACTAACTTGAAGGGAATGGGAATAATAAACGCTTGGATTAATAGAGCGATAATTAATGAAGTAATGAAAACAAACAATGGAAATGTAAAACAATGTATTTTAAATTCAATGAGATTGAGTAATAGTAATTCAGAATCTTTAGGTCTACTCAAAGATTCATTGTGTCTGTTTTATGCCTACCTATACGCGATTATATTCTGTTCAATTGTTTTATTAATGGAGCTCATTATAAAAAATGTTAAAATAAATTATAAACTTAAAATACGATACCCAGTGAAAACAAAATTTTCATTTAAAATTAAAAAGGCTTTTAAACGAAACAGAAATACAAATTGTAAAAGAGTAAGCATCGTAAATATATTCAATAGGATTATATTTAATTTGCGTAAATTTCATTTGCCTCAATTTCGTTTGCCTGATCTTCATTTGGCTGAAAATGAAATAAACCAATTTATTGCATTTACAATTTTAAATAAATTCTTCCCACCTCAATATTAAATCAACTTCAACCAGTTTTGTGAGCTTCAAATTTTTCAAGTTTCAGGGAACACATTTAATATATATATAACACTAAAACATTTTAATTTCAAATATTACTTTCACATGTTAAATATCAAGCTATTTAAAAATATTTATACTGTATATACTGTAAAAAGATTTTTACTTATATAGTTAGACCCCGATTTTAGCAACTTGTCGATGCACAGAAACCCCTTTGCTAAAATCCAACTATGGGTTAAAAATTTCCACCAAATAATTGGGTTATGCTGATGATAATTTTGAATAATATTGACCCTATTTTGACTAATCCAATGTTAAAATTGAAATACACTTTCTTTTTTTTATAATTTTTTAGATATATTTCAAAAATTTAATTAATACCTATAATTTTTGCTGAATCACAGACAAAAAATATTACAGAAATCATAGAATTGCTAAAATCGAAACACTGTTAATGCTATGCGTGCTTTGAAAGATGATTGCTATAATCGAAACACTTTAACATTATACATCCCATAGGAGCTGTCTGTGCTTTAAAAATCCTTTGCTAAAATCGGCGTCTAACTGTATTACTTAAATTATACGCGTATAAGTCGCACCCACAGATTAACCGCTCCATAAGGAATATGTCCAATTACATAATAAAACTTCAACCCACGGAGAGAGAGAGAAGAGAGAGAGAGAGAGAGAGAGAGAGAGAGAGATATTTTAACTTTTTTCAGATAAACCGCAACTTATAAGCTCATAATTAGAGTATATAAAATCGATTAAAATCATTTACTATCAGAGAATATGTTAACTATGAAAATACTATGTAAATACTTATAAACAGGGTTCGCCAAGGCGGGGGTGTTAGTATGTACACCCCATGGAAAGTTGGAAAACTTGACCATCCCCCAAGGTTTTACAGATCTGCGAAAAAATTGTCTATTAAATCCGATGAATTTTATCCCTCCCCCTAGAATTTTTCAGACTTACACTCCCCTACGCGAAGGGATCTGGCGAACCTTGCTTATAAACACAATTGACCAAGATATAGGCATATGACAATAAAATCTTCATAACTTTAAAAGTTTAAAAAAATAAGTCCAATCGAGTTCAATAGCAAATTATTTATATGTTAATCGTTTTGCTTAAGGTTAAAAACTATAAAAACTCATTTCAAGGTTTTAGACTTTTCCAGAACTCAATAAATTTAGTATAAAAATTTTTGTTTGTAATCTATGTTCACAATGATATAGTACTTTATATTGTGTGTTAGGGTGACAAATTTTGGACAGTTCAGCTGTAATCTAGACACCTGGTCACTCTATTGGCTGTCTCTGATTCCATCAATCAGAACACTTATTTATTAGTGAACATATATTTTTGTTAATAGTAAACTAAACAAATCCAAACACTTTATTGTATAAATGAGACTCAAGTATCATTAGTAATGATAGTTTTGTTAAGCGGTCTCACAGAACACTATTATATAAACCAAGAGCTAATTTATTTTATGAAATACACAGTAAGAAAATCATGAAATATAATTAATATTATGATTTATGATTAAATTAAATTTTTATATAACTTTTATCTATGATTAAAGAAATTATGTTATTTTAATTTACGAATCTATCGATAATATTGATTACAGTGCACATTGTTTGGAAGATTATTATAAAAAATTTCAATACTATATCAATTAATCAAATAACAAAGAGCTAACTTATTATTATAAACTTATTCTTACTTATTTTTATTGCACTTAAATTGCATCAACAGGAAATTTAATATACATGTGTATTAATATTAGGAAATAATAGGAGTTTTTATATACTGCACGTCTGAATAACAAATATTCTGTAATTGTGCTAAACTTCTAATTTTGTTTGAAAATTTGTATACAAAGCTTTCAATATTTTATGCCTTTTGTAGGTTTCTCTATAAGTAAAATCAGTCTCTCTTAAAAGCTTCCTTTTTGGCTGTTTGGATAGTTTTTATTTTTATTCCCACAATAGTTTATTGCTATCTTTTAAAAAGATTTGATATTGACTTAAATGTCAAAGAATAGTGATTTAGCAATTAGGTTGAGCTCAAATTTAAATTCTCGATTATAAGCAAGAAATGCATCTAAAAGTTGCCGCATTAGAGGTATAATAATTCAAAGCAAAGTTAATATTTGAGTGAAGTACTAATTTTATTTCACAGAATAAACCGTTAGTTATATTATCTCGAGATAAAAATAAGAGTGTAATGAAAGCAAAGGGAGTCTTTGGCTATTTCATGGAACATGTCTTCTCAAAATTGAATATCAGGTAATAATTTACTATTAAATTGAATTTTATTCGTTTATTCGTAAACTATTAGCTTAAAAGTTAAAATTTGATAAAAGAATTAAACAAAAAAAAATTAAAACGATATATCATTTTTCACTAAAAGCTACTCAGTTTTTAAACCTAAAGATAACGAGTGGGGAATTCATTATAACGGAAAATGGACTGGAATGTACGGTATGATAGCAAACAATGTATGAAAATTTATAATTGCTTTTGAGATAAGTCGCAAAAATTAGCCGAAAATACGAAATATTCATCTATTCTTTGACTATAAGGAAACTGATATGATTTTGGGTCCATCGATGATAACCTATGACAGAATGAAAATCGTAAAATACTCAGAAGGACTTTATAATAACGAGGCCTCTATATTAAGTGCACGCTCTAAAAATGAGTATTACAAAGATATTTTGGCTCATTTCAGAAATTTAGATGAGCCCACATGGATATTACTATTTGTTACAACATTACTGGTAGCGCTTGTCATCTCTTTATTAGTAAAAATTTCTTTTTTCAAAGCTTTTTGGATGGTTCTCAAGGCATTTCTGTACAAACGTAAGCATTTTTATTCAAAACTTAATAAAATAATTTTGAGTTTAATTAAATGACTTTATTATAATGATAATTGTTATTTATCTACATATTTAATAACTATAAAGCTATAGAACGTCTTTTACCTTTGAATTTTGCAACATTACTACTTATGGTTTATTTATATTGTATTATATTCTTTTGGATTAATATAAATAAATCGATTGGTGCATACCTTGTGACCAATCAATCTGAGAAACTCATTGATTCAATTGAAGACTTGGCTAATAATAAAGAAGTGGTTCCATCAGTTTTGATTGGAACTGCTTTTGAAAGTCTATTTCAAGTAAATTTAAAATTAAGGATTGATTGAAGTTTTTAGTGCTTAAATAATTTCCATTCAGAAAGAAGATGAGCCGCAGATTAAAGAATTGTGGGAAAGAATGAAAAAGAATGACTATCAGGGGCTCATTAGATATGATTATTCTATCGGTCAATCTTTCATCCAATCAATAGCTGACAAGAAAAGAGCTCTTATCGGAACCTCATTATCAATGGCATCCAATGTCATACAATTCTGTCGACGAAATCCAGAGCTGAACCTTCATATATCACAAAATTTATTCATGCCTTCAGTCATGGCATTGGCTTTTAAACTAGATTTTGATCAGAAAATTATTAACAAAATCAATCATATGTAAGAATAAAAATATCAGTTTTGAATCAATGAAAAAATTTATAATTTTACTTTAGAATAAATAACTTGAAATCAATGGGAATTGTAAACGTTTGGATCAAAAGGGCTGTAGTTAATGATATTTTGAATATTCGTAATGAAAAAGTAAAGCAATGTATTTACAATTCATTGAGTAGAAGTAATAGTATATCAGTTACTTCTGGGCTGTTTGAAGATGCAATGTCTCTATTATATGCTTTTATATATGCTATTCTATTAGATTTTTTAGTTTTAACTATTGAATTAATTATAAAGAATCTCAAAATCGGTTATCAATTGAAAGTGTTTTCTACGAACAAAAATAAAATCCAAAATCTAACTGTTTATAGAAGAAATAGAGAAACTAATTATAAAATAGTTAGTTTCCGAAAAACATGGGATAAGTTTGAAATTTGATTTTTAAATCAACACTTTTGTTAAGTAACTGTATATTAAGTAATTTATCGATAAAGAGAATAAAAATTTCAGAGAAATATAATTTATGTAAAGTATTCATTCATTAAAAGAATTTAAATCTTATCGAAAAAACGTTTTAATCATTGTTTAAATGTTTGAAAACTTTTTATTAAAATATACTTTATTTTAACACTTTTTAACAAATTCAACATTTGTATCGTGTTTTACTGCAACTTTTGGATCAGGTGAACAAAACTTAATCGTTTCTTTTGAACGCTCACTAATTAAAAAATAAGATATAAGTATAACAATTATAGACAGTTTATTAAATTACAGTAAAACCTGTCAAAGTTGGGCAAACAGTTAAGTCCTTTTAGCAAAATATTAATTGTTTTTTACTTTATATATTTTGCAAAAAGGGCTTATTTTCTTGCCCAACTTTGACAGGTTTTACTGTACTTACTTTTTGTCTGCTATGAACATAGGACTGACTGTTATGCTTTCGACATAAGTTTCAGCATTTAATAAAGACAATGAGTGGTGCCATTTGAAAGTTACTGATTTGAATGCTCCAATTTCACTCTTAACAGTTGCCAAATAAGTCAAATTACTTCCAAGGCTTAAGATCTCATCTCTTTGAATAGTAAAACAATTATTGAAGAAATATTTGTCTTTTAATTTTCAAAACTCACTGATTGGACAATTCAAGTAATTCAGAACTTAAGTTGCCATTGAGTGTGACCAAAACCAAGCCGTGTTGGTTAACATGATTTTCAGGAGGCGCTAATTTTATTTTGATTTGATATTCATTGACTAAAAAAGAAGTTTATTTCATAAATTCACAAATTGGGCAAAAAATGAACTAAATTTTCGTAAACATACCAAAATAGGGCGGATTTCCCGATGTTTTTAAGTACATTCTAACAAATTTATTGGTGTCCCTAAACTTTCTCCATTCTTCAACTTCGGGACCAAATTTGGTGCACTGGTCGTTATTATCTCCACAATCAGCACATTGTCCTTTCAGAAAAGTTTCATAATCTTTGCATTGATAAGCAATCGGTGTCTTATTGTAAGTCATTGAGGAAATAAAATAATCGATAGCTCTTTGATGATTACATGACGTCAATTGCTTTACACCTTCTATCGGACCATCGGTTATGAACTTAATGAGTTGGTCTAAACCACATTCTGGCTGATGGTCACCACCGTTTGGATAAATATCAATATGTGACACCTCTTGATCCATACCAAATGTGTGAGAATTGGTATGAATGGAGTCAACAAAGTCGGCGTCAGTGGGATCTAATCGACACGCAGTCACCGTGTGCTCGAACTGATTATAGTTTAATAAGTTTACAGACAAATAAATACTAATTTGTTTTAAAAAATAAAAAGAAGCTCACAAAAGGTCCCGCCGGATCCAAACCTGTAATGCGACCCAACTTATTAAGTCTTTCGCCCGCATAGCCAGCAATATGTGAGCCTAGACTGTGACCAATTATATGTACGGATTGGAAGGAAATATTATGCACAGCCTATAAAACTTGAACTAATTTAAAATAATTTATAATTTTATCCAAACATACATTTAAATCCTTAACCAAATTAGCAATTAGGGCGCCAACTACTCTAGTATTGGCAGTCGCCTGACCATATGGGGGCTCATTTCCGAGACTCCAATCAACTATAATGACATTGTATTTTCCTTTTTTTAAATAATCGTCTTTTATGTGTCTCATCCAACTGCCAATAATCAGGTCGTCAATAAAGCCGTGAACTATTATTTTTGTGTCCAATTTTGGATCAAAATGAGAACTTTGAATACTTGAGTGATTGTCGTTATGCAGTTGTGTCTCATTTATGGGATTAGTTGGAGTGAAGAGTAGGAACTTTACACCTATTGTTTGAGGACTTTGAGGAAGGAATAATACAGGTCTGTGCAATGGGTCAAAAAAATCATTTCTGTTAAACTTTCCTATTCCTGGATATTCCACTGAATTTAGATCTATTTAATTAATAAATCAGATAATTATATACTTAAGAGTAGTTCTCATTTAAATGTGTTTTAGTCTTACCATAATATTCAATAGACTTAGCATTGATCAAAACAATATAATTTAATACAAAAAGTAGTATTCTATGCCACATATTTTTCTAAGATTAAAAATTAAATCATTTTCTGTGAATATTATGAGAATTTATACACAATTTAAACTTTGATTATAAGTTATCATCAATTTTTTGATAACTTATAAATTAGATAAAAATGTAAATTATGAATGCAGTTAAATAGTATTGTGGATGCACAAACATTTTATGTTTGTGACATCCACAAGTTATCACTATTGAGGGTCGAGCCGCACCTTGGCTCAACTCTATTATCAATTAAAAGAGTATTTTTACGGAGAATCAGAGTCATAAAACTCTATTCTTAGCTCGAAAAACAAATATTACACACATCGACTGCCAATGTCAATGTGTGACCATTGGACCCAAAGAGTTGAGGAGCGATCAGTCAGAACTGATCGCCCAATAGATTAAAATTAGATCCTCTCGCATTGGTCATCAGTGCTGACCAGTGCCCTAAAGTTTCTCTCTCTTAAGGAGATGTCGAGCTCGAATCCGGGGCTCTCAAACTTGTGTTCAAACTTATAATCATTTATTCTCTATTTTTAAACTTAAACTTTATTTTAATAAAATGATCATTTATTTAAACCCAAACTTGTTTCTGTGTCTGTGTGCGCGTGTTTGAGTACAAAGTTGTGATCTGAAATAAGTTCTACCTTAAAAATAATAGTTATGTTAATTAGATTTGCAATCTAAAGAGTTCAAAGGTTATGAAATGTTTGCGCAACGATTTGAAAAGTTATAAAATAAAATTATAATTTGCTCAGAATTTCTTATTAAATGTTCTGATTATTCTTCTTAAGGTTAAGGATGTTAATAAAAAATTAATGATAAGGTTATAGCTTTCCAAACGTTAAGATAGAATAGAAATTATTTTTATGTAATATAATATTCATGCGTTCGGTGTGAAAGTTACAGAATATAACTTATGTTTATTTCACGTGTCACTAATTGCATAATATTAATGAGATTATACTTTTAATAAAATATATTAAAAATTGAGCTTTTCTTAGGATTTTTTCTAAAACCGCTCAAATTTTAAGCCCCGAAAATTTACTGCAATTTTTAGGAATAAGTCCCAAACAGAACGTATTTCACAATTTGCATTCCTATTTGCCAACAATACTAAAAATAAAACAAGAGATAAACTAATGTTAATACGAATACTATAATGAAATAAAGTAGTTTCGCAATAAGAGTCAAAGGATGATCAGCGCCAGCAAAGGGTTTAAGAAAGTAATTGTATGACATTGAAATATAGACCCCATAATAGGGAGTAAAAACTGTGATAATAGGGAAAATTAAAATAATTTTTTATTGAGCCACATAAAATAGGTTCAAAAATATTCGTTTTTGTAAGGGCTCGTTCACATAGTACGTACTAGGTTTTCGAAAGTTTTCAGACCCCTACCCCCCTCCCTGTACGAATTTGCGTAATTATACCCAATGTTAAACATATG
>JAQGCH010002548.1:0-12403 GCA_034699485.1 Nanhermannia elegantula
TTGTCGATAAACTCATTGTCGATAAACTCATTTTCGATAAACCCATTGTCGATAAACTCATTTTCGATAAACTCATTGTCGATAAACTCGATGGGACCCATTTAAAATTAGAAGTAATGCTTCCACTGTTTTGAAAAACACTCAACACTTATTTTGTCATCAAATGAGAGAAAACTCAATAAGTTTTCGTACAATTCACAAAACAATTTACTTTTTATACAAAATTTTTAACAATGTTCTGCGCGCTTTTCAAAAATAGCCGAATTTCTCGCCTCTGGTTAAAAGATAGATATAAAATATAAGAATCAATGTCATACTCATCTGAATCGGACAGTCACTCGATTCACAATCAACATCTGTATTTCTAAAATTCTTTTTATTAGGACTTAAAATAAACAGAACGTTATTAATAATAACTTAAATTTATAAATACAAACCGTGATTTTCTTTCATCGCCAACATTAATGTGCAATATAGATCACTCTTTTGCGTACTAGTATGCGTCAAATGGCTTAAGAGATTTAACTCCATTGGCTTTTACACGAAGTAGGCTTACCAAAGTGGCGGCTTTTAAATTTGATCGTTTTTTATCTTTGACATAATCCATAATAAAAAACCCTCTTTCACATGAGGCGGAACTTAAGGGGATTGTTAGAATTGTTTAAACTATTTGTTTAATTTCTGGGCCCATTTTATTTCATTATTTCTTAAGAGCAATGACCAAAAATCTTGAAATGCAATAAAACTTGAAGTGATTGAATTACTTGCAATGATTTGATTAAGATGAGAATGAAAATTGTCAAATATATTATTGAATTTATGTTCCACTCCTAACATTTTATAGATTTGTTTTATTTCATAAATGCCATAATTAGGGATATCGATTGCGAGCTTTGGTAATAAACTTGGTTCAAAAATTATTAAAAAATCATAATAATTAATACGGAAATAGATATTAATTTGTTCGATTATGCTGTCAATAAGCTTTTTCTTAATGGCACTTAAGTTATTCATCTCGTCATTAAAAAGATGATAGCTTTTATACATAATTTTATTTTCTTCATCTACTTAGAATTTTCGCATGAAATTAATTTAAATTCATCAACATCTGAAAGTACATGACAATTACTAAAGAAATCTTTCAAATGTGATTTATCAACAGATTTTAAAATCTTTAATTTAATAATAAATTGATTCAGTATGTGATTAATGCTTAAAAGTAATGTATCTCTTTTTTGCAAATTAGTTGAAGTTTGAGTTAGAATTTGCAACAAGTCAGCTAAAAAGCGTATTGATCGTACAAAAATTTTTCCCCTCAAATTATGTAAGTTTTTCTGCTTTTTGTTTTGTAATAAAATCAAAATTTCGAGAATCAGATACTATATTAAGATCTTCAATTATAAGTTCATATGAATTAATAAGGCGTATTGCATTATCCAACGCATTTGAAGTATTCTAGAAAATCTATATATTTTTGTATTTAGAACTCTTGAAAGTTTTTGCAAATTAGCTTTACGTTTATGTGAAGTGCCATAATAATAAGTTGCTAACTCATTTAATAATGTTTCTATAGATTTAATTTCGTCATATAATTTGTAAGAATGCTTGAGTACTAATTGTAATCTATGAGGACAGCAATGCACTCTTACTAATCGTCTACTCTCAGGTAAGATTCAATCTTTTATTTCTTGAGTAACTGAGTTATATTTAACCGATAAAACGGAAGCACCGTCTGATATGAAAGAGACAATTTGCTATCTCGAATAGTCGTATATTTCATCTTTTATAAAAGCTATAATTAACAAATTAAAACAAGAATCGGCATTTTCTGAAAAAATTATTTCTAATAGTCTATAGAATAGTGATAGGGTCACGGTTGTTTATGTAAAAGAAATAGCAAATCATATAATTGTTATTTGAAATATCTGTAGCCTTATCGATCATTACGGATATTTGAGGGTTGTTTTCTATTAAAATTTTTATTAGATCTTTATGCATGATATCACTGATTAATGATATCATATGCCTAGCGCCTTCTTTAGTTTCGAAATGCGATCTACCCCATGCATAGTTTCCAGTTCAACCAACAATCTATGCTGGTTAAATGAAATGTCTGCTAAAGTTTCAAAATAAACAATGAGAATTATTTTACTAATACTTTCTAATTTAGGGTTATCAATTAATCTGTTTTATTGTTTAGTAATTGATTCTAATTCATTGGACTTTCTCCTAAGGTAAGCAATTACATTTCGATGGAATCTTGTGTTGACGTGAGATCATATATATTCACCATTTTTAGTTTTCTGAAGTTTTTCTTCCCTAGGACTTTTCTAAGTTTGCTTAAATAAATGTGGTTTGAAATTAAAAATTTCGGTTTCACTTAAATGATCACACCTACTTAACGACTTAAAATTATAAAAGTGCTTCAAAATGTATTTCTGATCTATAAAAGGTCCATACAGCTCCTCAAAATATTGCAATTGTTTTACACCTTCATTTTCAGAACGAAATATAACTATATCTCTTAAAGATACTCTTATTTGTTCTTCCAAAATATTACTTATTTCAATATCTAAAGGATTCGATTTAAGTTTTGAAATCAAGAATTAATAGTACACTATATGGAATAAAGTCATTATCGGTTTAATATTGTAGTCAATGGCACTAATTGTGGACACAATTTAGACGATATGAATAATACTTTGAGTTTTATAACATTTTATTATAAAGTATTAAAGAGAGTACTTTTCATTTCAAAGGTTAAATACATAATGGCCTTAAAAATTGTGTGATTAACAATGCTATATGTTATACATAGTTTTAAATGCATTTCAATACTTATATAAAAGCTATGCATAAATAATAAGTTAAAAATAATAAACATAATAAACATAAGGAACCATTTTTCTAAAGTTATTACAATCAAAATGGATATGCGATACTAATCGCATCCTAAACTAATTAATATAAAATCATTGTTTATATATCTTGTAGTTTTACTACAATATTTTCTAATAAATGATCCAAATTCATTGAATTGTATGATATTTATGTACTCCATTCTTGGATGATATAAGCTTAAATCGTTAAATAATTCTGCACCAACAGTAAATAAGCCATTCTCCGAAGTATAACAGTCATGAAGATTAATAACTAAATCAAGTTTTGCTTTTTTATAAATTGTATCAAATGTTAATTCTAATATCTTATAGCGAGAGAGTTTAACCTTTCATTTTGTATGAATAGCTTTTAATTCAATATAATCCCCATTTGAAAGCAAGGCTGAGCTTTGTAATAATACTTCATTTATTCTTAAAAATATTATTTGATTATCACTTTTCAATTGGTTTATGTCTACAGCAATATCAGATTCATGGCCATCTTCATCTCTTTCGCTTATTTAATGCATTGCGTTTAATAATATTTAAATTTATTTATTAAAATATTTTTACTTTTCAGTGGGTTTAGAAGTATCTTTTGTGGTTTCCTTTTGTTCTTTAAGTGGTTCAATTACTTGTATTGGTTGATATGCATTTATTAGTAAATATATATTCTCAACACAAGCTATAAATGACACAAAATATTTTAATTTTTAGACCACCATTATTATTTAAACAATTCTTTCTAAAGATCATTTATTTAGCTTATTGATCGAAAAATCATACCGGTTAGTTCAGTTCTAATGAGAAACCACACAATCAACAATTTGATTAACATTCTTATGATAAATTTTTTACAAATTTTTCAGCTAATCACTTTCTCTATATTATACTTTACTGTATTTTACAATAAATGCTTTGTTTCATAGATATCACTTTAAAATAACATATTTATATATGTTTGTATATTAATATTAAATAACAAGTTTATGTATCCTTGAATATTATTATTAAAAGACAAGTTTATATAACTTTAGATAATATTGAAACGAGCTAACCGAAATCGAGCTGTGCCCTATTTATTAAAATGCAACAACACCAATTCGTCCATCACTTTCACTTCTTAATTAAATTCATATAGTAAATTCTAAATTAAAATTAATACATCTAAATTATAACTTATTTACATATTTAGAACACTTCAGCTAATTACAATATTCAATTTTATATTAATTTTTATGTACGTATACAAATCTACTGTCTTTAAAATTAACATTTTTGTACTTAAAAACTGTAAGCTAATATTCATTAATATTGGTGGGATAAGGACCCATTCCTATGTGTTTTTATGCTTACAAGTTATAATTAATTGCGTTTATATAATCTTAAGTAAAAGTAAGTTTAATTTAATTTAGTGATCCTGACCCGCTAAAGAAGTAGTGTGCTTTATCTAGCACGTACTCTTAAGCCGAACCCCTTTTCAACACGCGCGAAGCCGCAAACCGCCTTCCCTTCCGTCAGCCCGTAGCGACGCGCTGGTATTTCCTTCGTCCGGATACCGGTCTTCGCGACACTTAACTTTGGTTCCGGTACAATATAATTATATATCCTTTAGATAACGTGTTTAGATATGCCTTAATATCACTTTTAAAGGAAAGTTTTATATTACTTTTAAAAAACAAGTCGATAATCATTAAATATCACTGTTAAACAACATGTTTATATAAACTTGAATACTATTAAATAATATATAAATAAATATTTAAAATTGACATTTAAATGACACAATTGTTTTGTTAAATACTGAATAATATCTTTGAAATTTCAAATTTATATTCGTATGTCTTGAAAAGTATAAATTTTTAAAGAAAAACAAAAATTTTTTGAGCTTGGATAACCTTCAGCATTTGGTACATAATAAACTTTAATTTATGGTTTATTATAGTTGAGATCCACCTTTATATCTCTTGTAATTCTTAAGATATTCATTTTTAAAGTAATTATTTTAGTCAAAGATTTGAAATTTGAAAGTCAATAACTTTGTTCTATAAATGATTACAGCCTTTTTGTCTAAACTGCGCCACAGATCTCACAATTGGTTGTATTACTTGATTGAATCGATTCTCTCAAACAATTTCTGTGAACATATTTAAGAGAACCTCTACAATGACACGCACTCATCAGTCCATCTGTGTCTCTGCAAATACCACACTTTAGTGTTTGGTTCCTTTCATTTCAGAATAAATTTCCCATTTCTTACAATTATTAATAAGAATTATAAGACCTATAAGAACACTAATCAGTTAGTTATTATTCTTTTTTATGAGATTATTATTTTACTAATTATTTGTAAGGTTTTGAGAATAATTTTTGTCGTTTGTGTCGAATGACAGCAATTATTGTTGGGCTCGCGCTTACATTGAATTTGTTCCAAAATATATTAAGTACAGAAAAGTGTCGTAAATTAATATATAATTGATTTTTATATTGATTAAAGTTTAGAGCGATTATATTAATACCTGCAATACCTAACCCTAACTTAAAACTTGTTATACTGATTATCGTTACCGCGCGTTAAATCTTAGTGAAAATAAACAAATCAATACCAGATTCAGATCCGACGTATAAAACTACATAAGATCAAAATTTTTTCTATCTATTTAGGGCTAGGGATGGGGTCTAAAATGTTTTTTGAATAATTATAGGTGAATTCCGGATAACGGGTATAAGGGGTTTCCCAACACTCCAAACCCAAGTGTATAAATCTTTGAAGACAGCAAACCGAGCTGAGTAATTTGATACCTCACTCGAACATCTCCGACCCGAAATGACCACTTCGGGTATTCACCTATAATTATTCAAAAATTATTTTAGACCCCGTCCCTAAATGAATAGAAAATTTTTTGATCTTATTTAGTTTTTTACGTAGAATCTGAATCTGGTATTCGCTTACTTCCATTCGAGCTATTAAATACTAAAATTTCAATTTTAAAAATTTAACCCCATATTTTGGCGGGAAAACATGATCCAATCTTTTTGATGTCAAGTATAATTTTGAAGGGGGCATTGAGACGGACATTTTGGTGAAGGAATTTTTATTCTATCTATTACAGTTCAAAAGTTACCATAGCTCGGTCTTTTATAAATGGTGCGGAAGTGGCGCCACCTATGGTCCTGGGGTTACCGGCAAAATGTTTAACTTTTGATATACTACAAGATAGAGTGGACAAAAAACTTGTACTTCGAAATTCCAATAGAACTGTTACAAGATATCTGTTTCAAAGTGTTTGCATTTACGGGACTGTAGTATTATAGGCTGTACTGTCGAATGACGCACACTATTGTTTCGTCTCTCAGCCAATTTTCCTTTATTCTGATTAAGTTTTGGCGCAAAGTATTGTTACCTAACCCTAACTTATTATTTACACAATTTAATAAAAAGGAGAACCAGCGCGAGACTCAACAATAGAGTGCGTCATTCGACAGCATCGCCGTACTATATACAGAACTAATACTCATTTGACGATTGAGCGCGCGGTTCATCAAAAATATTCTCTAACTTTAGCTCTAATTTAATTATTGATCGACTTTTCTCTAAATAAGTAGAATAAAGTGCAACAGAAATAATATAATAAATATTAAAAGAATAGAAGATATGTCAGCAAAACAGTCTTTAAGCCCACAAATAAATGATTGTAGGCATGTATCCAAAGAAGAATGGGATGAGTTTATGGGTTCGCTTGACTTTTCAGACAAAACTGATTCTCTTGTTTTTATTGATAAGTTAAATGTTAAGCCATTATATGTTCCTTCGTTTCTCTTTCTCTATAATTACCCGCACAATGAGTTCAGTCAATTTCCACCAATTCATTGCACTGACGAACAGTTTGATCAGTGGTTCGAAAATTATATATCAGATCAAACACAATATATACGAATACATGTCTGTAATCCACATGAAATTATTAGAAAATTTGTCATCAAATGCCATAATTTGAATCGAATTAGTTTTCATTTTTTCATTCTTAATAAAGATTTCATTCAATTACTGGTCAATTGTTGTCCAAAACTAGAAGCCATTAATTTTGAGAATTCAATTGGAATTCATTTAAAAAGCTGTGAAATACTGTCAAAACTTCCAAATCTGAAACATTTGAATCTAATGGGTTCTGATATTTATGAACAAAGTTTGAGTGTTTTACTTAAAAACTGTGAATCTTTGGAATCATTGAACATTTGTAACAACACAGCAATTACAGGTGAATGTCTGGTCTCAATAAATCCTTCGATCAAAAGAATCGATATAAGAGACTGCTGGGGAATCGGTTCACAACAAGTTATAGCTATGGCTCAGTTGGATCTCAAATCGTTGATTGAGTTTCTGGCAAACAGTGGTATAAGTGATGGTTCATTGTTTCAAATTTGTACGCATTGTCCAAATATAGTTCATTTGAACATTAGTTTTGATGATTTCACGTTCAATGACTCTTGTGGTAGAAAAGTGTTGACAAATACAGGATTTAGTTCTATTGGAAAACTTGAAGATTTGCAAACACTAACCCTCAGACACGTCGGAAAGTTAACAGATATAGGAATGCAAGAGATTTTGAAAGGTTGCAGAAAACTGTCTCAATTCACACTTAATGTTCGACACAGACATAAGTTGACAGATATTGCACTGACAGACATAAGTGATTGGTGTCCAGAATTGGTTTATTTGGAATCAGTTCACAATCACTTTATTGGAAAGTCATCGATCATAAGTATTGCAAAACTCGTTAATTTAGAAGAACTCGTATTACGTGGCGATAAATTGGTTGACGACGATGTGGTACAAGTAATAAAACAATGTAAAGCATTGCTTTACATAAATCTTGACGGTTGTGGTGTCGGAGAACCTGTGTTGGACTCAAGCATTGAACGCGCAAAAGAACTGTTGAATCAAAATCTTGTATTCAGATCGAGTTTAATTCACACAAATATAGATCGGTCAGCAATAGAAAGAAAGCATTTGCCCAATAATTTGCGATTGAGAGTTAGCGGACCCAACAATTTACAACATTTTGCAGAGTTTGACGGCAAAAGTTTGTTAACAGGACTGCTAAGGAAAGCCTTCTTTCCTTATTATTGGAAAGACTTTAACTGAAGATTAAGTTTTTTTCCAATTAATATATAAAAATAAAACTATAAATTGAATTTTTTTATTAATAAAGTTTTTATTAAAAATAATTTTGTCTAATAATTAACTCTTAATAATCATTTAAAAATTAATACAAATATTTTTCAAAGTCTAGTACAGTATGAAAATTGTTTCAAAACAAGTGTCCGATTGAGTACTGATTGAGAATAAGTTAATCCCAATGTTTGAAATCAAATCAATTATATTTAGTTTTCATACAATTTATTCTTTAGTAAAATGTAAACTACAATAGAATTATATTAGAACTGAATTATTAATTGAATTAAAACAAACAATTATTTTATGATTAAAGAGAATTAATATGTTGTGAAACTTATTACGACTTTTAATGGTTTTGATTGGAATGTTCAAAATGATTGCCAGACTTCTTCATGGCTTTAACAATGAGTTGAACCCAATATAAAGAAAACTTTCCTAAACCCCTTACCTCTGCTGTTATATTGCAGTCATTGCTCATATTGTAGAGCATTTTCCAGAAGTAATCATCTTTCAAATGAGGGAACAATTCATTGATTTTGGAGATATAATAAAAGCAAAGCCAGAAATCAAAATTAATTTCAAAATAGCGCAAACATTTGAAACGAGACAACTGTTCCAAAGCCGTAAAGCAATGTTCTTCATAAGAGAATATACTATTTTGTAAGTCTCTCGTGAGTTGAGAACCATTTGGATCCTAAGTATTGAGAACCAATACTTTCAATTGAGTCAAACGTGAGATCGTTTGCATCAATTCAAGAAATACAGTTCCGTCGCTTCCTTTCTTATACTGCCAGACAATGCTTTTAATATTGATGTCATAGTCTTTCATCAAATCAATAATATTTGAATCCAAGCCATTAATGAAAAGATAAATGTTTTGTATGTCTCCACACATATAAACTACTCTTACCATCTATTTTCTGATGAGTTGAGACTTGCGTTCAGTGCTGTTATTCATGGCTTTAATAACAATAATATTGCGATTCAGTTTAGTTATAATGACATTCCCTTCAAAGTTAAAGTTTTGCATTAAGCTATTCGTTCAATGATAGCCTGAACGTATTTTTATCGCAAGCAACGAGACTTATAACTTATAAGCAGTTTTCAAAAATAATTCATTTACAGTAATAATAATGAAAGTCATAGACATTTGGCTTTTACTATCCAAGTATAACATCTAATATCTATATAACAATGACAGGAATTGAATTTGAGATAAATTAAATATAAAAGTTAAATGCATTTCTTATTTTCATTTCTGTTTGATCACTGTTTTCATTAGTGTTTTAGATTTAGCGCTATTTAAGTTTCATTGGCTTTTCGTTTACGTAATAATACTAAGTGTGTAAAACAAAAAACGCTATAAAACATTTATCATTTTTTTCCTTTTTAAAATACAAAGTTTCCTTAAATAAGACATATATTGTATTAAAAACAGTCCCAAATTGAGGCAATCTTTGAGCGGTTCTATTATGTGATGGCTTTGTATTATAAACAGAGAAATTGAGTCAAAACTGAGTAATGGATGAAAACAATGACTTAAATATAGAAACAATAAATATTTGAATTGAATTCGCATTTATTATGAAATAATTAATTTGTTTTGACTTATAATTAAATTATAATATATTAGTATTTAATCAATAGTTTAATAGCTTTTGAATATATTTATAAGAATAGAACCAATGAAATGGTGGGTGAGTTGGCATGAGTTCTATGACTTCATTTGCATTACAATAATAACTAATTATTATTAATAATAATTAATAATTATTTGACAGAAACATCAATAAGAATGGGATCACTTCCAGTATTAGTCATATGTTTAATACAATTAATAATAAGAGTAATGAGTAATACATACGAATCGATCGATTTATCGCAATTCGCTTTACTATTAAATGAATCGTTTTGTGGCCACTCTTCGTGTCCAATGTTTGACATATCAGACCCACCGCCAGATGCGATCCAACTCATGCCACCGCCACCTTTACCCCCGTTTCTTCAGTTGGCGTTTGCGGAGAACCAGTCGTTTAAAGATAGCGAAAACTGCAATTTGTGTCACATATTTGGCGACCCTTTGAATGGTGTCTCAGAGGAAATGCTTCCCAAACCTGCGGTCAAGACCTCTGACTCTTGGCTGTCAGTATTGGTGGCGACCATATTGGGCTCAACTGTTTTTGGGGCTCTTTTTCTGGTCTTTCTTTTCAAATGCAAAAAGTATTTTATTTGTTATTTTCATTTATTATTTGTTTTAATAAATTTTAGTTTTTATTAAATTTTTTGAAAGATGGAAAATATTTCCAGTGAGTGACTCGTGTCCTATACTTCCCGAAAGCTTTTTGGGCGGACACAAGTCAGCACCGCCTCCCTGTTCGCCAACTGATTCCTGTATATCACCGGTTGTTAATGAGAAGTCACCGCAAAGTGTGATAACAGACGCGCCGTCAAAGAAGACTTCCATTTCAAGTAAGTATTGGAAGAGACGACCAAACAATGCAATGAATGGTTCAGAAGAACGTCAGGCAACAGACGTGAGCACAGATATTGACCCTTATAGTGATGCCGCCAGTTGTACCTCAAGCCCAGTGTATGCAGAACTGGACGCCGCCGGTGTGACTCACGCTCTGTCTACCCCAACACCAATCATACTGAGCGGGCCCTCAATATCTCCGTACGCCGTTTGCAACACATATAGCGAAGTCGCAGATGCCGTACGAATGGCAGCTCTCGGCTCTTCTTCAGCACTGCTTCCCGATGCATCTTATGATAACGCGGCATATCTGCCGACTTCTAACAACATAGACCACTATCATTCGCGATCATTACGTCGCGCACACAGAGCAGCAACACTGGGCCAGTTGGGCAGCACTACGCCATTGCTCTCTTCTCATTACCACCTCAACGGTTCGCCACAACTTAATTACTTGACTGGAGGTCGGCCTCAGAAGAAGCCGCGACCACTACATGCACAACAGGTGCCGCGCGCGAGAATGTATGACGACCTGCAGTCCACTCGTTTCGATCGCACCGGAATGAGACGACAGCACGGATTATATAACGATCTGCCCCTTCACTCACCAGTTCTCTCCACTTTCAGAGTCCCGCACGCATTTCGAGACAATCCTAAGAGACCTCTCCCTCCTGTCCCTGGAGTTAGACTTTAGACTTCAAACGCTTTTTTCATATCATACCAAAGGATTAACAGCTTATTTATTATTCATTTATATATATATTTAATTATTAATTGAACGACTCGTAAATTAATTTCAAACAGAACTCCTATTTATTTCATTTCAAATTCTATAACATATATGAAATTTTCGAAATTAATTCTAAATTATTCATAACTTTTCCTCATTTCTAAAATCTATTTATGAAATGAAAGACTTCTTTTATTTAAATATTGAGAACAATTAGGATTAAATAGTTGTGATTTTTAACATTTATAGGGCAGAGAATATTTCGTTTTTTATATTATATAATAAGTTAAGATATAATAGTGAATAAGGTGTTTACTAATCATCAAATATCTTTCATTCAAAAACCATTCTTAAAATATTATGTTTTCAAATATTAAAAATCGAATGAGTTTTAATAGATTTTATTTCTCATTTATGACCAATGCGATTAAGGTTTTTTAGAAATTTTGATCATTTCTAATGTAAAGTCTAAATATACTGTAATGTGTTCTCAAAAACATTCGAATTGTAAAAAATGATTAAATTCTTGATTGACTCACATTTTGATTAGAACATAACATGGATTGTAAACCATTGTATTTAAATATATGAAACAATCCATTCAATTGATTATAAAATAGGGCTTAAAGTTAAATATAATACTCTTTCCATTTTGACTTTTTTTGTATAATATTTACATAAACTTATCATTAATTGTATAACTCCTTAAGAAAAGTAAGATTCAAAAGTAATATAAAAATTATATAATTATTATTTATGAATATGTTTTAGGAAATACTAGTAATTCATTGTTCATTGAATTGGTTTACTTCCAAAACAAGTATTACATGTGTGTCATGTTTTATAAATTCTTTTAATTTTTTTTGTATTATCTCATAGTTGGGTGACTTTCACAAGTCTAAAACAAATTCTGTGTAAATTTTAACATTTGATTCATTGCTTGCAAAAGTTTGTGAATAAATGACGTAATAATTATTATTTATTATAGAATTATTGAAAATTTCCAATATTTACAGCTTCGGTACTAAAGCTTTATATATAACGTATCAGGTATTTCAAAAGGGCTATAGTCCAGTATCACTTTCGATGGAGTAAAGATTGCTTTCCTGTAGAGCAGACATGTATTGCACTAAAACCTAACC